>JABWIB010001496.1:82151-92796 GCA_016617825.1 Platyplectrum ornatum | reverse complement strand
TAACGATCGTGCGACACCACTACATCGATACATACACATATACACCACAGTGCCGACCTATCGCTAGCCGATACACATGTCACGATTTAGCACTCTTTCATCGTTTGTAAATTCTACCTGCAGTAAGATAAAACTGTCGTTATGATCACATTTTCAAACGATCTCAGGTGCGAAAATTAGTACATAAGGCCGCACACACAGGCACGATACATTGTTTACGATTGAAAAACCACTACATCGTAAGCTTAACTATCTATCTATCTATCTATCTATCTATCTATCTATCTATCTATCGCTAGAATAAATCTGTTGATTCACTTTAAGTGTGTTTCTCAGACAGTAAAGTCTCTTTTACCATGCACCAATTCACCCTACTTTCTGCGCATGCTACTGATGTGCTCATGCACAGTTCACATTTTCCCTGTATCTCAGTCTAGAAAATAAGTAAATAAGCATTTTAAATGCCATTAAATTACAGTGGAAAAACTGTTTTCCTTTGCAATATAACAAGCTTATTTGTAAGATAGTAAGTTTGTTGACAACATTTGTCACAAGAGAAGTTTTCAATTGTTGTTTTGGTAACCAAGTGTACTTTTTACCCACAAAGCTACCTGGAAACTGCCCAAAGTGAAATTGGAATTCCACTGATGTTCCCAGTTATGGTCACCTGAGTATTGGGATAATGTGAAGCCTTCTTGAAATTATACTTAAGTCAGATTTAATAAATTCTACAACTGACAGCTCATATCCCAGACTCCCCAGAGCAGTATCTCACAGATCTCTCTAATTCTGCATGACTTTCACACAAAGCATATTTCTCATCTCCTCTTCATTCTCTCACAATGAAAGTCTGTATGTTAAAATACTGTAGTTTCAGTTGTTAGGAGTGTAACTTAATTGTCAATTAGTAACTTGTCTATGATTTTATTAAAGCTCTACTCCCCTTTTTGAAGGAATGTTTTTCTATTCTGTTCTACAATTATATAATACAGAAAGCTCCTGCAAAACTAATGTACTAACAATGTGATATTTCTTTGAAATATGTTTCTATGTATAAGCTATTGAACATATGTAATCTATTTATATTATTGTATATAGTGTTCCGTTACTGCGTGTTACTGCGTCACAATTTGATTACTAAATTAACAGAATGAGAACTATTGCAAATATTATTGCATACACCTTTTTCACACAATTGACAATGAATTTGTATTTCAGTTCCTATCAGATTATTTTATCTACATTTACAATACCAAAGTTTTTTACTTTTGATTTTGAACACTTTAAATATTCATGTCATTTAGAATAACAGCCCCTCAATCTGAGTATGTCATAAATAGTCCCTCTTGAGTATATGAGTGACTAAGACTACATGGAGAGCTTCATGCTGTTATTGCATTGTGATACAAAGTAACTTAAGGTGTAACATATGTTGAATGGATTGTACAGATGTCCATTTAATCAGCAGTGTTTTTAAATGTGGCAAGTACCTAACAGAAATGGAAACTAAACATATGCAACTGCAAAACACTTTATGAGTAAACACAAACATTGCATAAAGAATGTATATTTAAATGTTATTTTTAATGTTTATTAATTTAAATATAATACAATATAATGGAATACCTTTACTTAACAGGATCCATGTAATTTTTCCTCAAATGCTTTATTAATAGGTGTTTTCACTTTTTAGAAGGCTTATGTCCCTTTCCCGGTATCTCCAACCACCACAGGCCTCAGGCAAATTGAACCCAAAGGAAGTTAAAACAAGAACCAAAACCAAACCAAATAATGTGATATTGTTTTTATCTTTAGATTAATAACTTTTTGCAATCACTGCTCTTACTTTTCTCTTCTTTTGTTTTACAGGAGATAATATACAAAAAACAATAATTCCTATACATTATCCTCAATCACTGAGGTACACTTGGATATACCCTCCAATGGAAAGGTAAGAAAATAAAAAGATGCAATAAGTGCTACATAGTGATAGTGTTTTATATCCTACAAATTATCTGTATACATATTGAACTCACATCTCCACACTTTTTCCTTTATGCTTATCAAGGAAAGCTTCACCACATTCGCCCAGGGTATCCAGCAAGGATTNGCAGTCACCTTGTCGTTGTCAATATGTGATTAAATCTACATCTTATTTCATATAAACTCACTACTAGTTACGGAAATCATGTGTTTGGCAATGGTTGAGAAATTCATATATTGACCTTCCATGTCCTCTTTCTGTAGGACTTAATTACAATAATGCACAGCTCAGATATAAAATGATTAAAAAAAGAAAATCTTATATTATGCACAATGTTTCAAAAATATTCAAAAATGTTTCAGAACTTTGAATACATGACTCGGGTAAGCCCATTATCAAACATATTCTTTTAATTAATATGGTTAATATATGGAAACATTTCAATACTTTTAAATTCCTCACAAGGAAAGAACACCAACAACAAAATTTGCCCTGTATATCAGCTATAATTTTCTTGATAAGTTATATAATGTAACAATTGGGAACAAAGTCAGCACATATANACAATGTAATTAAGTAAAAAAGGAATTTACTATATACATGTCTGCAGGTGTATCTAAAAGCTAAATAAGTATATAGATTGTCTTGATGGTGATATAGGACATACTCTGGACTTCTTTCGTGAGTTTGTGNTCAAAAGAAACAAAATAGTAATAAAAATAATCTAAGCACAGTATGTGTATAACATCTGACCCCAAAAACAATAATCCTTAGATAAGTGTTTCTAAGACCCTATTNCAATGTGCCATTAGGTACTATTATGCCACCAGTAGTGTGTGAAGTGGGCAATAGCATACCAGAACCTTGTTCATTCAGGCTTTGTATCAACATTTTTCTCCCTCCTTGGGATTTAAAACCTTGGGATTTTGCCCAGTTTGTTAGTGACCGTTAACCTGGTTAGCAATTAAGTCCTCTGATGAGGATTTTGGAGTATTTAGTTTTCTCAAGTTAGGGACTGCTTTCATATGTTTGGCATACTAGTTAAACAGGTACGCTCCTCATAAAGGTGCAGTTTCGTTCCCCTGCACTCTTTTTAACCATATGAATATTCTAAGACCTATACTTAATAATCTAAGACTATACTTGCAATAATGCACAACAAAGAGAATAAAATAATAATAAAATTAATGAATANAAAATGTATTTTAAATACTCAACAAATTGGTACAGTTGTAAAAGTTCATATCATAAAAATAAAAAATGGAAAGTTCCCTCACTTGTGACTTATTTGCATATTATACAGTATCCGCATTTGTGTGAACCTTTTCTGCTGTTATTCCACCATTCTTTCTCCTTCTCTTGTTCTGCTTGGAGTCAGGTTTTCTTTCAAATTTCTGGATCTCCTGTACACAATTTGAGGTTGTTATGTGATGATTTGTTTAAGTATCGGCATCTTCAATTAAATTCTGAGGGTATCCTCTCTCCTTTAATCCAGAATTGGGAGAATGGTATGTTGTTCTTCCATCTNGGCAACTCTTATAATGCAAATAACTGTTGGTATCCACAGGCTTAATGTAATTTGTAGTGATGATTTTATTTTCCATATGAGACAGTAATGGATCAAGATATTTAAACCTCTGTGAGATATATTATACGTACATTTTAGATTGTATTCATTAACTGATATCTATTGGAAAAATTCTTCAAATTTCACCCTATCCCCACTCCAGATCATAATATTGTCTATATGTCTCTTATATAAATAAATAGTATATAGTTTGGCATACTATAAAATATTCAGATTATTTTGTATTTAACAATAAATCTTTATATTTAGTTCTAAGGAGAATGATCACTGAATGAATACATTTTCCAATTCATGCTTTTTAAATTCTAAAAAACATACTTGCTCCAGTGGAGCACAACATGGTTTGAAGTTATAAGTTGATTCAAATAAACCCAGCCATATTGAAGAACATTAGATTATGTTTAGACAACATCAGCAGAAGTAATACAAATCCATTTAATTGGATGCATCATAAGTGTCTTTAAGGCTGTTATTTTTAATTTATATAGGTCTATTATTTTCAGATTTTGCATGGTACACTTGTTTTCTTCAATGTAGAGTAAGAATATGTGTCTTTACTGTCTGAATTTTATCACTGAAAATAGTTTTCTCCTGTGAGAACAGAAGCCAAATTCAAGCGTAAATAAGTCCTTCTAAATATGTAGGAACTGCAAATTGTTTAATAAATAATATAGTCAAAGACCTACTGATTTCATGACAGCAATGTTTTGTCTATACCATGAGGAATTGTTATGCCATTACTGTGTATTATTATAAACACATAAAATGTTTGCATTCAGACCTGTATAAATGTTTGTGTTTTTATGTTGCTCCACAATTTCGATCTGATAACTCATATATTACTGTATGTAGAATATTACAAGATATTTTTTTCCATTCTAATTATTTGTATTATTAATACATTTTCTGTTGGGTTCTTACTGCATATTCGGTTGATAGGGAGCCCAATGAATACAATCTGCATGGGTGACTTTCATAAGTGCAAGCATGGCACCCATTAAAATAAATAGAAATGTGGAGGCAGAGTTAGTAAAACAACAAATCTTCAATTATATGTACACTTTATATTGATACAAAAAACACAACTAAAGTCATTATACTTATATCATAATCTTTGATTTTTTTTTATTCAATGAATGGAATAAAACATATACAAATATTTGGCTGCTAGAAATGTAAGGTTATGGTAGTAGATGGGAAGGGTTATGGGTAGAATTATCAATAGAAAAATCTTAGTAATAACATAAATTAATTTCTTTAGAACCATTATAATATTCATTAGTAATTAAAAATTATTTTAACCATAATTTGATACGATCACATTAGGCTGGCATTTAGCTTTTGTGACACCTCTTATTATAAATAATAAAGTAAAAAAAAAAAAGTAAAAACCTGATTTGTATAAATGAATGAGGAGAAAAAAGAAGGGAAAAAACAGTATGACCAAGTTACCTTACCTTACAATTACCTTGTCATTTTGTTAGATAATAGCATTGTTTAAATATTGTAAGAACAGTGTATTTTTTATTGTGACTTACTTTTTATATATAATTAGTATTGCTAAAAAATAAAAATTAGGTAATCTCTCTACAAAATTCCATTCTATATTGAAAATACATCTTTCTTAACCTATACTGGCATAATTTTGAGACTCAATAATGTTTAATTGTGTAGCCAAGTAAACTACCAGCAAATTATCTTTGACCTCCCTGATTGTTGTCACAAGACCCTCCAATTAACCAATTTTTAGTGATAGACATTTATATACCTGGACAAAGACTTGTTGAATTTTTTTTTGGGGGGGGAAGGGGTGTATAGAAAGAATACTTTTCAACTGGGATACAACTTTTTAGTATTTGCATTTTTAAATATAAATATTGTGTGGTATACTGAAAGAATCAGCACTGTTCACTTTTATAACACACAAGATGTATTGTACAGAACAGATTTTTAGTTTGTAGATTGCCAACCANGCCACTGCAAAGTAAATATCTTAGCTGAAATGTGTTAAACACACAATTTTCAGTATGTCAATTTCTGTCTTCTTGCGACATTCGTTTAAAGAAAATACTGCTTATCAAGTTCTCCAGACTTCAAACTTTCTATTAACAGGAATAATTCACTTGGAAAGAAGTAGATTGTGTCCTCAGTTTTCCAGTGGAAATCCATTTAAATAGGGTTTGATATAGTAATCTAAGTTTGGATTCAGTGTTCAGTAGAAAACTCAAGTGCAGCAAAGTAGTCCAAAGTATTTGTTTGACATTACTGAGTCCTAAACTGTTTTCAAGATACAGGCATCAAAATGACATAGCAATTTTAGCTTCAATTGGGCTTTAGCATTGATAAATATTATCAATACTTATAATGCAACAGAACATTCTTCAATTTTTTTTTTATATTTCCAAACAGATGTGAAAGGACATAGTAAGAACTTTTATTATTAATGAAGTTAATAAAATGTGAAGTTATTATAAAATGTGATTTATTTTTTAACAGTATTTATAAAGTATAAGGATTATATTTAGAACAGTGCTTTATAGAGAAAATGTTGTTATTCAAATTACTCTCTGTGCTATTGGAGCTTATTAACCATGTCCTCCACCACATAACACATTTCAAAGANAGATTGTTAAAACTGGCAATTACCATTTTGCATGTATTACTGGACTGGTAAAGAACAGGTATTGTATACTATAAGGATGCTTTGTATTCAGAATTTTAAGGCACTCTGAATACTTTGTAATGCTTTGTAAAACTAAATGATAAAGACAGACTGCTGTACCCAGCACATACATTACCAGTCAAAAGTTATATTGAAGACATCAAAACTATGAAAGAACTGTCAACGAACTGTCAGCAAATAAAAATTTTATATTTGAGATTCCTNAAATTAGCCCNCTTTTGTTTTAATGGCATTTGCGCACNTGTTCTCAATAAGCTTCATGAGGTTTTCTCCTGGAATGTTTTTGAACTAATGTTTTTGTCAAGAATCAATCTGTGGAATTACTTGTCTTCATTATGTGTTTNAGACCATCAGTTGTGTTGTGCAAAGGTAGGGTTAGTACACAGTGGACGCCCATATTTGACCTCTGTTGTAATCCATATTATGGCATGAACTCAACTCATTAAAGACAAACAACAGTCCATCATTACTNGTCAATGTACATCAATATATCATCATAATTAAAATAATTAGTGATGCTTCAGATTTACCTAGGCTGTCTGCACAAAATCTGGTGATCTCATATTACTATCGAGAAGTTTTCAACTTGCTCGTGGGCCATTTGTTTGTGACCAGATAGAAGAATATAAATGTTTATAAAAAGTTATATTTACTTAGGTAAAATTGCAATCACATAGAGAGGCCTGACGTATGTACACATCAAGGTGTGAATGTCAATTACAACCCTTTACTGTATTTATAGATGTGTTTTACTATTTGTTCCTGATTGATTGGCCACCGCTACTGTAGATGNTGAGGACAACTGGGTAAAGTTAATGTACTTTTAAAAAGTTTAGATTTGATACATCATATAAAATAATGAAAATAGGCTACATTAGACCAACCAATGAAGCCCTAAACTAAAGTGATGAAGTCTGTTTGACCTGACAAGCCATGCTGATGCACTGTAGTAATGTAAGGGGATGCAAGTAACCAAACACGAAAAGAATAATCTGTTGGAAGAAATGAAAAAAACAAAACACCAGTAGCCCTGTGTGGGAACTGATTACACAGGAAAACCTTGGTTTGATCATTTTATAATCTGTAGATATGCCGTCTGTCATCAGACTAACAGGAATACTAACAGTTCAAACAGAGATGTCATAAAAGAGGACTCAGTGAAAAATAAAATGTTCTCGACTTCAAATGTATGTTAGGTCAGTATTTTGTCCTGTTTATGTATCATAAAAAACTATATTTGTTAAAAACATATCTACAACAATTTACAGAAACATTTTAGTAGCTAAATATTTAAGTAAATGTAAAGTATTGCATTTATCCAGACGTCATGTGATTCCTTTGCTAATCTCATCGAAACAGGGGATAAAGGGTTAGAGCTGTGCTGGTCTTTGCTGCCAAGCTGGTCCCTAGACATACAGCAGAGGGTGCTTCTGTCTTGTGTGGACCAATTAATGTGCCAACTACAGAAGGACAGTGGAAGGTGACACAACCAATTAGATGCTGTGAACAAGCATTCACATCACAAAGCTTAAGAAAAGCGTCAATGTCATCCAACTTTAAAGATTCTTTACTAAAAGTATCACNGCAAAAAATGATAACTGTTTTCCAATGTATTCCTGTATCAGAATCCTGATCTTTGCAAGCAATGGAATNTTCTTCAGCAATCGTTTGCATTAATATGTCATTTTTGCATAAAACCCCAGGGACATTTTCTACTTGCATCTGTCGATTAAATAAATCAAAAATTATTTTTATCAGCAGGCTCCATATCATCGCTAATAACTTTTCCTCGTTTCGTCTCACGATATGTGACTGCTGGGTTCCTTTGATGTGAAGTTGTTTAAGAAAATCCTGTTGAGTTAAATAGTTTCAGGAGATTATTTCTGTTGTTACAGCAGGAAATATCCTCTTGAAGAATACGTTCCCATGAATACTACAATCATTTGTTCTTTACAAGTGTCTATACACAAAGTAGATTAGCAGAAATCTGTGATCCTATGTCTTTTGTTCATTTTGGGACAATGACAATCACACTCTAGCATGCAGCACAAATAGAGAGTAAAACAAGGGATGGATGAGTGTATATGAAAAATACTTATCGCAACTGTCTCACTAAATCATTTGTTAATGACCTTGGAGTAGCACTTTTATAATCCCTAAATGTTATGTCTGAGTTTTTCTTTCTGTTTTCTGCCTAATCTGCTGTTGTGCTTTCAAATCTGTAATGGTAATTTATAAGAGACACATACAGAAAGTGTATTTCTGTAAGCTGGAAATCATGTTTTTAAAGGATCATGAAAATCTATCTTCTTTATCATTGTTTTGTGGTATTTGGCAGGCTAGTCTGTTGCAGTGTAGCCGCCATAGATTATCCTCTCCTGGGATTTATGCAAATCATGCCTAAAGCCAAGCCCCAACTCAATGTCAAATACATACCTTTTCTATGAATGGACTGGACTTGATTTCATCAAACCCCACCCATGGGTTGGACACAGGGATTTACATTAAAAGCTCAGGTCCCGGGATATTTGTAGACTCATAAATACCAAGAAGTAAATACCATTTGGGAGTCAGCAACCTTTGTCTACAGAAATATTGTACCTGTATTCCTATTTTACCTTACTGCTGGGTTTAAATCCAGCGGATCCAGGTGANTGTTCTCAATAAGCTTCATGAGGTTTTCTCCTGGAATGTTTTTGAACTAATGTTTTTGTCAAGAATCAATCTGTGGAATTACTTGTCTTCATTATGTGTTTNAGACCATCAGTTGTGTTGTGCAAAGGTAGGGTTAGTACACAGTGGACGCCCATATTTGACCTCTGTTGTAATCCATATTATGGCATGAACTCAACTCATTAAAGACAAACAACAGTCCATCATTACTTCATTACTTTAAGACATGAAGGTCAGTCGATACAGAGATTTCTAGAGCCTTGAATCCTTATGTGCAGTTGCAAAAACCATCAAATGCTATGATGAAACTGGCTCTCATGAGGACTGCCCCAGGAAAGGAAGACCACGAGTTACCTCTGCTGCAGAGGTCATCAGAGTTACCAACCTCAGAAACTGCTACTTAACACCACCTCAGATTAATTTGGAGCCCACAAGTCTTCACTGAATTAAATATCAAATCTTAAAATCCATTGTTCAGCGTAGACAGCGTGAATCAGGCCTTTGTGGTAGAATTGCTGTAAAGAAGCCAATACTGAGGACAACAAGAAGAAGTGAATAGTTTGAGCCAAGACCAGTGGAAATCTGTACATTGGTCTGATGAGTCCAAATGTAAGATTTTTAGTTCCAAACAAAGTGTCTTTGTGAGCCACAGAAAAGGTGAGCGGATGATTTTTGCATGAGTAGTTCACACTGTGAATTATGGCTACACTGTTGTTAATGTATTAAAAATTCAAGGCACATTTAACCAGCATTGCTACCACAGCATTCTGCCATGTCATGCCACTCCATCTGGTTTGCGCTTACTGAGACCATCATTTGTTTTTCAACAATACAGTACCCATAACACACCTCCAGGCTATGTAAGGGCTACTTTACCAAGAAGGAAAGTGATGGAGTGCTGCGTCCTGGCCTCCACCATGACCTGGCCTCCACCATTACCCNGCCTAAACCCAATTGAGATGATTTGGGATGTGCTGGACCGCATAGTGAAGGAAAAGCAGTCACCTAGTGCTAAGCATCTCAGGGAACTTCTTTAAGACTGTTGGAAAACCACTCCAGGAGAANACCTCATGAAGCTAATTGAGAGAATGTCAGAACTGTGCAAAGCTGTAATCAAAGCAAAAGGGAGCTACTTNGAGGAATCTCAAATATAAAACATATTTGGATTAGTTTAATACTTTTCTTTTGTAGTTTGGAGTGCTCAGTATTAATCTACAATGTAGAAAATAATAATATAAACAAAAACTATTCAATGAGAAAATGTGTCAAAACTTTTGACTGCTACTGTAAATACAAATAATTTTTGTAAGGCCACATAAGAGTCAATGTACATCAATATATCATCATAATTAAAATAATTAGTGATGCTTCAGATTTACCTAGGCTGTCTGCACAAAATCTGGTGATCTCATATTACTATCGAGAAGTTTTCAACTTGCTCGTGGGCCATTTGTTTGTGACCAGATAGAAGAATATAAATGTTTATAAAAAGTTATATTTACTTAGGTAAAATTGCAATCACATAGAGAGGCCTGACGTATGTACACATCAAGGTGTGAATGTCAATCACAACCCTTTACTGTATCCATAGATGTGTTTTACTATTTGTTCCTGATTGATTGGCCACCGCTACTGTAGATGGTGAGGACAACTGGGTAAAGTTAATGTACTTTTAAAAAGTTTAGATTTGATACATCATATAAAATAATGAAAATAG
>JABWIB010001495.1:57633-77625 GCA_016617825.1 Platyplectrum ornatum | reverse complement strand
TTTTTTTTATTCTTTTTTGGGATTTTTGAAGGTTGGATGGGTCTGAAGTCTTGGAAGTCAACAGACAGTTTCTTCTTGAGATGACTACAAAATTCTTTCATGCCATTATAACCTCCACTCATGAGTTCCCTACTCAACTGCGCAGCGTGTGTCATTGTTTGTACCAGGTATGCAAGAGAGTACGTACACCAAAACCAGATATCTGGTCTGTACATTGCAAGGCTTTTAATAGGGCCTGCAATGGACTTGTTAATGGTTGATCTTCTACCATGAATGTCTATCTTTTATATGGTAGGTAATTCTGTTTATATAAGTATAGTGCTGTGATCTAAATATAAATGTATTGCAATGAAAAAAATGAATGCTAATACTTTCGCAATTTATGTATGTAGTTTTATTTTTCTGGTCTTCACAAGAAAGTTTTAGGACCTGTATGTTAGTCATGTGTTGGTTTTTACTTTTCCTGGTTAACCTTTACACTTCTGTAGAAATCTGTAAAGCACAAGTTCCACAGATCACAAACGCCTAAATTTACAAAGCATGGAGATTGAAAAGTGGTAATGTTGCTCATAGGAACCTATCAGATTCAACCTCTCAATTTTATTTTACATACTGGCGAATGTGAGCTTAAATCTGTTTGGTTGCTATTGGCAACTTTGTCACTTAGTAAATTTAGGCCCCCGTTGCTTATATAAAACGGTTAGTTTTTTTGTTTTTATTTCTCTTGTTTGTTGATCGGTAAGGATATGTTTTATAAATATTGCTTGAGTGTAGTATTTCAAATGACAAGAACCTGCTATGACCATGTTGTTTAGNTATTTACAATATACTATGCTCTTTCAAACTGTATCCCCCTTTCCTGCAAATTGTTGGTTATATTTAACTATGTGGTAAATCTATACAAATATATAGGTATTGTCTGATGTCGGCAGGACCTGCCTCTGCTACTTCAGTTAATGATTTTAATGTTAAGGCTTTTCTCCTGTAACCTTTTTGCCATATACATAGCATTATTTAGGTAAAGCCATATGAGTAACAATTATGTAGCTCCTGTCAGTGCACTTGCTGTCAGATACTTGCTGCTGTGCTCGCACTTCTCCCGCAGGTCCCGNCGTCCTTGTGCACTGAGTGCGCGCACATTCTCCTGCCAGTATTTGAGCTCTGTGTGTAAGCAGCAAAAGAATAAAAGACTAATATAGTGAAGTTCTGTATATTTATTTCACATTTAAAAGTTTGTATTACCGTATTTGCCGGCGTATAAGANCTCTGACTCTACTCTCTCCGGTCTTTGCTATTAGAACTGATGAGCCGGGGGGGAGGTTGGTGGGAGGAGGGGCTCCCCTGAGAGGATTTTTTGTTAACCCTCTAGTGCCCAGCTCCAATTCCACTCAGCACCAACCCAAGTTGCAGTGTCCCCCAGATGACCTTCAAAGAAACGGATTTAACGGTGAGTAATAAATCCTGTTTTTGAGTGGAAATGTTCGGGGGTCGTCTTATACCCCCAGTCGTCTTATACGCCGGCAAATACGGTATCTACTCACAGGGTTGTACATATAACAGTGCATGTAGTTATAACAGCAGTGTGTGCCTGGTTCCTCCATTCAAGTTTGTCTGTGGAATGGGGGTTCTCAACTGCAAGTGGTAATCTGAAAAACCTCCAACGCGTTTCTCCTTTATGTTTTAACATGAGGATTTTATTAAAGCCCTGGGTTTTGCTTCAAAGCTGGGAACAACGCTGTGTACAGTGTTGACCACAGAATTCTGGGACAACACTGTTCAATGTGAACAGCTGAGCTGTGTGGCCCTGCAAATTCTTTGAGTTTGGAAATCCTGGGGATTTGCAGGGATGTAATGTGAACAGGGTATTATAGTGCCAATGTGCCCTGAATTTCTTGTAGCTTTTATTTGGTGTACAGCATATAAGAATCCAGAGTGCCTCCTTCACTACTTNACACTACCTTCTACACACAAATACACGCACTCATACTTAAAATATACTTACACCATGCGCACACACACGCACATATACTTATAATTTATAATATTTATAATATTATAATTAATATTTAAAAAAATATATATATATTTTAAAAACCCCTTCCCTTCCCTTCTCCATATTAACCTTGGCTACCATTGAAGTTGATTCTCAATACTTGTTTAGTTCATTTTTAGTTCATCACAAATGTTAAATTAAATGTATTGATACCCTGAAAAAATTGTTAAAAAATTTATTTAGTACTGTGTCACATTATGTATTTCAGATATTGGATTAGATTTTTCTTAATGATGCTCATGTTTCACCTCCTTGTCTATCTAATGCATGTATATATACTTCATAGCCATATATCTGCCATCACATACATATTTGAGGTGTTGTTTTGATGCCATTCCATGTTTGAAGTGATTCCCACCAATCCTTTTCCCATTCTGGATATTTGATCTGTTTCCGGGGAGCTAGCTTAAACAACTTTTGCTGACCACTGAGAAAAATAGTCTTCCAAAGGGACAATATAAGAATTTAAGCTGGTTCTTTTGGTGAATATTAAATGAGTCCTCTGTGCTTTTGGCTTCTCACTTTCCTGTAATGTAACCTGATGTCAAACTATTGCTTTGTGCAAATGTGTATCTATAGTAAATAGCAGAACAATTGTCTGTTACCATGATTTGTGCTTTAGTTTCTTTTGTAAGCCGTTACAATGCTACTACAAAAAGCTATTTGATGCAGTACTTTTTTTTAATGTCCTGTCTTTTCCGTACAGTGATGTTAAATTACTTTCACAACAGCTTTTTGTTCTGCTTTTGTGAAAAGTACACACAGTAGACTAGATCCACACTCCCGTATAACACCAACTTAAGCTGACTGCATGACCAATTGTGTGCATGAACGGACTGTTCATGCTCCGGGCAGATGCTGTTTACTGCAATACGAAATGCTTTTCGTCCGCACGGATGATCCCCTCCGCTCACAAAACTCTGTAACATATAAATTATACAGTAGGTGTAGGGATNGGGACTTCCGTGNAGATCAGCAGTCCATGTGACCACTTGTGCTTGTTACAATCACAGCAATAAGCACTAAAGTACGATATTTAGTTAATTTTTTTTGCAATACTTTGAGAGGATTTGTAGATTTCTTCTCTACCCCTATAGGTATCAGTACAGAGCTGCGAATTGGCAGGGTCCTATTATTAATTTTTTTATTATACCTGCNTGTACACTTATCCACATACAGTAGCTATGGATGCAATGTCCTCCATTAAAAGGGGTGTTGCGCGTTATCACCCGGAGTTTAGGGCTAGGTTTTCATTGGTAGATTTTCAGATCTATTCACTGGTAGATTTGGATAAGTTATTTTGGAGCAATCTTAATGAAGCAAAACTTCTGTTTTCTGTGAAATACCAAAAGCCCAGTTATGTGGCTACAATGCAGAANCAAGGGATGACTTAAAATGTACTTTGTTCCAGGAGCCTGTGTTTTGTACATGTACAATTTTGGAACCTAGTACATAAGCATTGACTAACCTTCCATGGTGACCATTTTAGTTGTGTTTGTTGATGTTTGAACAAATAAAATACAATTATTTTTTGTACACAATCAAAAACAAAGGATATGTCCCAAGCACTGGTACCTATTGTTCTTATTCAATGTAATAAATATGTCCAATTTACCATAAGTCTCTTATTTTCAAAACAACATACTGATTGTAGTTCTTCTTTATGATTCCACTGTTCAGGTCTTTAAATTGGTGAGTCCTTCTTGACAGCAAAATCTTGTCTCTGTTAATCCACTTCAGAAAAAAAGGAACATAGTAAATTCTGTTTCAACCTTTACAGAATAGAAGGCAAATAATGCACTCACATGTATTTGTCTTAATATAAGGTCTTAAGGATGGTCTTTCTCTTCTCTTCTCATACATGTCTGGATTCACTGTCCAAGGATCCTAATGTGTTATGTACCTCAAGGGAACAGGCAATCTAAATGCAGACTGTTTAAAATACACAGATAGAACAGATTCAGTCCTGCTTACACTTTCTTTCCCTTGGGTATAGTGCTTATCTCCCTCTTTCCAGGGTAGGTGAAAATCCAGTCACTCTCCGCTATGGTTCTTAAATCCCAAGTGATGTGCTGTGTGTCGCAAGGGAAAAGGAATTTAAGTGCAGACTGTTTCAACCATACAGCTAATCCCACACAATTATGCTTACACTTTTTTCCTCTTGGAACTGGAGCTTATCTCAATCAAAGCCAATCTTCTCAATTCTCTGTATACACAGATCTAATTAATCTCCATGTTAATCCAATTTCTTTGGTAGGGAAATAATTTATAAAAACTCTCTTGAAATCGAAGGCTTTAATAATACAATTTATCTTACAAAAATATATATATATAAAAAAAATATAACTGAAACCAGCTTTTCTCTTCTCCCGACTAGTTNGGCTACCTTACTCTGTATCTCATAGTGATAAAACATGGGCCCATATAATGAGTGGGGGGTCAGGATGGGATATAGCACGGTCAAGCACACCTCCTGACACGTTTCGTTACTTTCTCAAGGCCCTTGCAAAAGATGAAAAACCCATCACTGACTCCAAAGATCACCTGTAATTAGATCTGTGTATACAGAGAAACGGAGNAGAGGAAAAAAGTGTAAGCATAATTGTGTGGTAATAGCTGTANGGTTGAAAGAGTCTGCACTTTCCCTTGAGACACACAGCACATCGAAAATAAGACTCGTGGTAAATTGGACTTATTTATTAATTATTGAATTAAGAACAATGGGTACAGCGCTTGGGACATATCCTTTTTCTTGAAAGTGTACAATTGTGCTATAGTGGGGTTAACGATATTAACCCTTATCGTAAGTAGTCTAAGCGACTGTCAGCGCTTATACTTCGACGCTGTTTCATATTTGTATTTTATATGCTTGCCGGGGTAAATGTTTAATAATATTATGCTCTCTTCGGGGAAGAGGCTTGTGGTTTTCTTTCACAGCTTGATTTTGAATATAACTATTGTTTTAAAGTGTGTCCCTTATTTCCTATGATTGACCTAAAGCTAATGTAAACTTTTCTCCTGCCACAGTATAAATTTATTAAGTATTTTATCCTATTGTTTTTTGATCTGAAAATTTATGTTACCAGAAATAGTAGAACTGATTTGGAACTGTTGCATAACACACACAATACATAAGAAATCCTCAAATCATGATTTGTATTCCATCACTATGTGTTGCATTCTACTCTGTAAAATCGTATGTGTGAGTCCACATTGTGTGTTATTTTTATTTTTTTATTGATTTAGTTTATTTTCCTATGTGTAGTTGGTGCTGTGACCTGTTTGTGCTCATTCTGTCCTGTAGGCAACTTGCCACTCCCTACTGAATAAAGCTACAGTAAAAGAAAAAAAGGAAAACAAAAAATCAGTAAGTTTGGAGAACTTTCTATTAGCCATTTTTGTCCCCCAGACGTAGCAAAAATAGTGAATTTTGGAACCAAAAATAAAACTTTAAACAATCCCTTTTTTTTCTTTTTCTTTTCCCCTATTAAAACATCTTCACTCAAACCTCCAGTTCTTCACTATCAAAATCATTCTACTAATTCTGGCACAGAATAGGTTTCATTTCAATTAACACACTCAAATTCTGTTCTTAATTTGTTTTGTATTTCTTTGGTTAAAAAAAAAAGTAATTTTAATGTTTGGGTTGGTTGTTTAGTGTGGCAAGTAGTTATTGGGAATGGTTGTGAGTGTTTTATGGAATTTGTACTATGTTAGGTTTGCAATGTTCAGATGCTTGGTATTGGAACCTCTTCCTTTCTTCAAGGGGTCTGAATAAAACAAATAACTCTTAATATAAAATGTATTCAGTTTCCCTTTGACTTAACTATAGATCATTTGGTTTCCTTATTTCTACTGCACTTCAAGGAAGGTAAGTAGCTGTTCACAGTACTGTTATTTTTAAACCTAGCTGTACATTTGTATTTGTTACAGCAAGTGTTTCGAGATGCTTAATATCGGGCTCAGTAATTTTTTCACTGTATGTCTGATCCTATACAGGGTTTTCTTTTAAGTGGTGAAAAAAAGCATATAAAATATAATGTTAATTCATTGTCAATAGTTTTTCTATTTCGGTTTTAGCAGATGTATGTGGTCAGAATGTATCCATTTGTATANAATTTTTTGTTCATCCTTTTTTGCACAGTTGGATAGTAGTTGGGTTATTCCACATCACATTAACTCAGGGTTTTAGATTGTAATAATATCATCAAAACATTGATAAATCTGCCTAAAATCTGGGGGTGTTATCTACAGCTGTAGTAANATTTATTATACCAAGCATAATTTAAATAGCATATTACAAGGTAGAATTATTTTCATAAAATTGTGTTAATTTGATGTTGAATGATCCATTGTAAAGGACTGTGCACTGTCTTCACTGTGGTTTCTCTGCAGAATACATTNTAGTTATTAGTTATAACTATTAGCTTTGTTTGTAAGAAAGCAAATCCTGCAGAAGAATGATCTACATACATGGGCTGGTTTTGCAGGTGCTTTTGCCAAGAGTCCCTGGGCCTAAAGTTTGATAGCCATATGGAGACTGGTTCTCCTATCAAACATTTTGTATTCTCCTTGCCATTACTTTTGCAGCCATGCATTAGATGACTGCTTTTCATCGCAATTAGGTAACTAATTTCACANCATCTAATTTCTATGTAAGGATAATAGAATAGAACTGCTTATTAATTATGTCATTTGTCCCATTTACCATGCTTTGTTTCATTATGAGAGATAACACTGTGTAAATANGTTTGTATATGTAAACTCGACTAATTACTTCAGTCAAATACTTATGTATTTGTAAATATAACNAAAAAATTGTTTCATAAACCTTTTTCCAACCCTGTTATGTTTTCTAGGTTGTGAGCCAGAGGTTTCCACAGAACAGCATTGGTGCAGTTGGAAGTGCCATGTTCCTCAGGTTCATTAATCCAGCCATTGTATCCCCATATGAGGCAGGAATACTGGATAAGAAGCCACCTCCAAGAATTGAACGTGGATTGAAGTTAATGTCTAAGGTGAGCCGTTCCCAATTTTATTTTTTTTAAATATGTGATTTTCTTGTGTTTTAGGGTTTCAGGNATTACCAATGAAATAGTTTCCTTTTTTTATTGATATGAATACAGCAATATATTGACTCAGTAATGAAACATAAACACAATAATACACAAGTTTTACATTTTACCGCATGAAATGGCATTATACTCAATGAATTGTCCACAGTTATTGACCTTTAACTTATACATGTTTAACTGATTTTTTTCTACAATCTGATTTCAAAATAATGGAGCAAAGCTTTCTCATGGTTATACCATTCCTGTATGATTATAAACGGTCACAATGTGCTTATGACCANATGACAGTAAACTACACAAGTTTAAACCATGGCATGTTTCTGGTGCATGGACTGTTAACACTGTAAATCACANTGTACCAAAATCAACGATTTTCTACTGCAATAGCTTGTATTTGTGATGCTNGTTTAATAAAAAATTATTATCCAAAATAAATCATATAGGCATCATTAGTATGATAGAATGCATGTTTTTAACAATGATTATTTTGCAATGCAGATTCTCCAAAGTATTGCCAACCATGTGTTGTTTACAAAAGAGGAGCACATGCGCCCTTTCAATGAATTTGTAAAGAATAACTTTGANGCTGCAAGAAGGTAAAACACCTGTGCATTTACCAGCCTGATATTACAGTATTTATTATTCATTTTTCATTAATACCCAAAGCTTTGCTGCTGTTTGCGGTCTAAACACACAATTATACTTTTTCTTGACTTCAAATAGTTAGAAATGATTCTGGAAGCCAGGTCATGCTGTGTCAAATGATTTTGTGGGTGAATGTTTTGTTNTTATTTTTAATAGAAACCTCTTTTTTTTGTGGTATTCAAACAAATATTACAATGGATGCTGATGTAAACTTCCTATATTTCTGTAGAATTAATGAGTTTCCTGAGAACCAGTGAAAATCTGCTACTTACCGTATATATGATGGGGGTGTAGATGTCTAGATCATTGTGCCTTTTTTAGTGGCACATCTATACTGTGCATTGTAATTGGATGTCCAGCTTGAAATTATATCCCAGCTATGATGGAAGTGTCAGTCCTCTTAACTATAAGTTACAATGTGGTACAATCGGTAGCATTAAACCATATGCAGATCAACCAAAACAACCACATGGATGGAAGTCAGATATCACGTTAAAAGAAACCCATATCTTTAAACATTATTAATCTTTACATTGAAAATAATTACATAATTAAAATACATGCTTTTGGGAGCTTCTCAGAACTTTTGGATACATTGACTTTAATTATCTCCTCTATTTTTACTATCCACATAGAATAAATCTATTTTAGCCTTAATGTAAAGCAGGGTACACATCAGAAATACTTTTATATATTGCAGATGATCAGTTGTTTGAAAGATCTCTGCTAATATATCCAGCTGCAGAGGTCCCTGTCTATAAACAATCCCAGAAACCTTTGCTGTAGTAATATGCTGCAATTACATACTTGTCCACAAGATGACTCTGTTNTGAATAATGAATGAGAATCGTTGCTCTGAAGATCTTGTACACACTGAAGTTTNTCTGCAGACATCAGGATATCGTTGATCCATAAATATTAGGCTGATACGGTCNTTAATCATGTGATTGACNCAATAATCTTTCTAATGCTATTGACTAGTATTTCTAACAGTTTGTATTTTCTTGCCTTAGGTTCTTTTTTGACATTGCAAATAATTGTCCTCCAAGTGACACAGTTAATCACAGCCTCTCCTTTATTACTGATGGAAACGTGCTTGCCTTACATCGGTTGCTTTGGAATAATCAGGAGAAGATTGGACAGTACCTTTCCAGTAACAGGTACAATTAATCTTTTTTTCTAAATAAAATGTTTGTTTTAGTTTCACTATATTTTTATAACCAAACACCCCATCCCCTCAACCAACAAAATTATGGATCTATGTCTCTTTAGGGATCACAAAGCGGTTGGCAGGAGACCATTTGACAAAATGGCAACTCTTCTTGCTTATCTCGGACCTCCAGAGCATAAACCAGTGGCTGATACACACTGGTCAAGTCTGAATCTTACAAGTTCAAAATTTGAAGAATTTATGACCAGGTAATGCCAGTATTTTTTAGTAGTCAAACTAATTGTGATTGTGTAAAATTTGTTTACTAAATATCATCCTTTTTTTTTCTTCAAAAGACATCAAGTACATGAAAAGGAAGAATTCAAAGCATTGAAAACATTAAATATATTCTACCAAGCTGGAACTTCAAAGGCTGGAAATCCTGTTTTCTATTATATTGCAAGACGGTAAGTAATATCGCAATTACTGTATTCTATATTACACTTCAGNAAATAATTTTAATGTTTTTTTTGTAATTTTTTGGGTCAGTATAGAAAGCATTACAAAAACATTAATATAAGGTATTCTACCTTATTTGCATGTACTATAGCTACCAATAAGAGAAGATTTTTGTATTTACGTTTGACATAGTATAAATTGTCAAGAGGCACACCTTGGGTCCTCAACAACAGCAATAACACCTAACTGTGTTGATGCCAGATATAGATATATTTCTGTTGCTTGTTTAAGATGTTTACTGGTTATTACAGTTTTGATTATTTTAGTATGTTTATCATTTTGACCATATAAGCTAGCATAAGNTCATTATGTGACTTTTTAGGTTGAATATAGCAACCCAAGAGGTGTATCAGATTTTACTTAACTGGCTATAATGAGTTTCTTATGGCCATTATAAATACTTTATGCAGGATAATGCATCTTGTCACAGAGTAAATGTTAAATGGTTTTATAATCATTGCACTCTATTCANCAACATAGGCAAATCCAGTTAATAGTAAACGCATGCCCCTGTCAAATATTGAGCTATCGACGTCAGTTGAAACCCTTTTAAGAACTTTTTTAAGTTAACAATAACATGTCCTACGCAGAAAATGGTTTATAACATAGGACCCTGATGGCTAACCTGTGACACTCCAGATGCTGTCAAACTACAAGTCCCATCATACATTGCCAGGAGTTTGGAATGCTGAGCCTTTAGCACGAGCTTGAAAAGCATGATGGGACTTGTAGTTCGACAACATCTGGAGTGTCACAGGTTAGCCATCAGGGACATAGGACTTGTACAAACTTAATGCAGTCAAATCCCTTAGCCAAAGATCAGGGATCCAGACAGCCCTACATTGCATTGCAACACTGACATACTTCTTAAAACTAGGGCCTTACCTTTTGTGTGTCAGGTGCATGGCAGATTGTCTAAGAACACTATCTTACTATGATCATTCCAAAGTCTTTGTGTGTTCTGTCAAGCAATGCTGTGGAATTTGCTAAAACTGCATTGCATCATCTGAATCGTTTTTACAAATGCCCCTTTTTTTTAATAAAAACCAAAAAATAAACAAAAATCAGTCTGTGTATATAATCCTATTCCAGCATTGGGCCACCTGGTGGACGAGCATGTCATTGTAGCANAGATTTATTTGAACAGGTTGTGCCAAATACAGTTAAGCAAAATTCTGCTTTTGTAAAAGTAAAAGCAGTTTATTCAAATTTCCAGCATTATTTTAATATATATTCCAGTAGTTAAAAGCAAAACCATGTTACCATAGCTTGCGTCTTGTTCTTGTGTGGATTACAGAAAAAAGGTGCAAATTACTAGTCCTAAAGCTATAATTTTCTCAGATGAGGCTTAACCGAGACTAAAATTCTTGGGTACATTTCATCAGTTTTGATGGTGTATAAACTTANACATAGTACTATGTAAAATGTGAAATAGTAGATTAGAGAAATGTCTTCTGTAAAATTGACAATATTGATGTAGTGTACAAGTAATTACTGTCATTCTTGAATCTCCAGCTTTTGACAATCATATGAATGTGTTTTTGTAATACTAGCTAAGAGATTTGTTGCAATGTGGAAGTCGCACATCTTAACAGAAAATTATGTAATAACTGTCTTCCGCTCTCCTTTATTCATTGTTTCAGTTCAAATTGTCTGCACCATGCTGTATTTGTATACAGCTGATACTCTATTTGTCTATTAGCCATGTAGCTAATTCAGTGTCCTAAAATCTTCCAGTAGATACCACAGTTCATTTATATGTGATGCTGTTGGCCAGCTAATATCTAGAACTTTTTCTGTGTTTCCTAAACATCTGTTGATGTGTCATTTGTGGTTTTCTGGTTTCATTTAAATGCAAATGAGGAATATTTACCCTACTTTAAGTTGTNTGTTTCTTTTGGTACATTAGATTTTTTGGTCTTTTGAACCACCAATTGCATCACTTTAGGATAAAGTGCAGCACTCTTGATGGCTTCTTAGCAGTCGATAACTTTTATCAGGATTTCTGTCATATTAAACCCCAAAATATTTTTTGTACAATTGTAAAGGTTTATTACATTGCACAGGATCCAAACATACCTGGACACTGGGTACATGTATGCTGTATGTATATCAGCCTGGTACAGGGCATAGTATATACCTGGACACTGGGTACAGACCTAGTTTTGGCCTGCCGCCTGAACCCAGAACCTGGTTGGGAGTAATTGTAAGGTTACTGCGTATTGTCTATAATGTTGTTCTCAACCAGTGGTAATAGTACACTGGTGACACTTGAACCACTGTCTGGAATTTGGAGCCACTGGCCAAGGTTGTAAGTAGGTAGCAGCCATCTTACGTTGCTATGCTATGTACTAAATAGAATGTTTAAGCTGGGCTGATAATCAGGTAATTTTCCATATCACTCGCGATTATCAGTACTGAGTAGGGAAAGGAAGGAGGATCTACAGAGATTGACTGTATCTTTGCACTGATTGGCTATTGTGCTGGGAGGAGGGAAAACAGCAGCAGGGCTGCTGGCATGGATGCGTCGGGTAAGTACCAACTGTGGTTTAAATAAGGTTAAATGTGGGTGTGTTAACAGGGTCCAATAATCGGACCCTGCCCACACACTGCATGATATTGTCCCCCCGGGAAGATATTAATCTGAAATTCACGAAAGATCAGTTCTGAAAGGCTCTGGTGGGACGGTTATCTGATATTTTGGAGCTTTAGCTGATCACGTTAATTGGTGGATTGGCACAATAAACACTAAAACAATAAATACATTTTATACTGCTGCACTGCCTACAGAGTTTTGTAATGATAGATTCTGTATACCTCACAAGGCTTTTCCATTTGTGAAAGGAAATCTGAAAAGTCCTATAGTTCTTTTCTAATATGTTATCAAGTTTACCAGAAGTGGTTAAATTAGCATTTGACACAGACAGCAGGAAATGTTGGTCTAGTTAATTCCACACAATATCTCTCATGACCATATAAATTAACTGCGGCATTACCATATACATTTTGGTTTCACAAGCATGTTAATTTTGCCTAATGCAATTCACTTGGTAATGTACTTCACAGTCTGGTAAAATGGGCTGCTGTCACACGGGAAAGATGTTTTTTTTTAGCTGGCACATTTAGATATATTTTTATTTTCATATTGTATATTAGGTATCTATTTTTTTTTTATTTTTTTTTTTTAAAGTAATAATGATTCTCATTTTACTTAATTGTCCTCTGTCCTAAAATAGGAAACGATAACTTCAGTACCTTAGATCCATTACTAACATGCAAATGAATAAAACATTAAAATATTTATTTTTAAATATTTATTGTATTGCTGCATTACAGTACTTATTTGCAGTGGCATTCAAATGTTGCAGAGTGAAAATGAAAGCAAAGCTGGATTTACCTTATCTTTATCAATGTTGGATANCTACCTTTTTTGGATAGCTAATTTCAGTGTCATTGGAAAACTTGTAAGCATTGCACGCTTTTCTTATCATGATCACAACATGCCATCATACAGTCCTGAAAACAAGAAGTGAAATCAAGGTAATAGCAAGACACACGTGTGTTTGTGCTCCTGTGTACGATGCATGGTTTAGTCCAATTGTAGTTTCATGTTTCACTGCAGGTATAGTTGTGCTTGGTTCAGTAAACTCCCGACTGTTTGATGTGCTCTTTGCAGTGCTCGGCATAATAGAGGATTCGTATGTTTCCATTTCCACAATTTCATCTGAGTTGATGCGATTGTCCATTCCTGTTTCATAATTGCTAAAATCTATATGTATCATTCCAGAGCCACCTTCTATAAATAGTGTGCCCTCTGTGCCTGTAAGTAAATGGTCTGTTCTATTGGAGTGAGTTTCTGTTAAAACGTCTGGATATTGTATATTCTTGTGCCATTTGGTTTCCTGAGCCTCTAGAAAAAATGTATGAAATGTAGTAAGTAATGGAATGTCCTCCATAGACTCTGTGTTTGGGGTTTCAGAAGTTGTTGAATACATCTCTGTATTGTGCATGTTAGTTTCTTTGGCACATGGATGACCAGTGACATTGCTTCTCTCTTCCACCCACTTCAGCAAATAGTCGATGTTATCTATGTCTTGGCATGCCCATGGGTTACTGTATAAGGTAATGATTTTCAAATGAATCAGATGGTCAAAAGCATTGGTTGGTATATAGGAGAATCTGTTGTTGTGCAGGTACAGTGTGTGCAGCTTTGACATTCTCACTAGCGTCCCTGGCAGGATTTGTATTAAACAGTTAAAGGACAAATCAATTATCCGTATGTTACTGGGCATGTTAGTCGGGACGGTCCAGAGTTGGTTATTACTTAGATTTAGAAACTGCAGACTGATCAGTGTATTGTTAATAAAGACAGTTCTTTGTAGGCTGTTCATGGAGACATCTAGCACCTTCAGATTCCACTGGTAAGCAGTGTCCAGCTTATGAAGCACTTTGATACTGTTGTTTGCTGCATACAATTCCCAAAGAGATCTCGGCAAATGAGAAGGGAGGTTCTTCAGCAAGTTGTGGGAAAGGTCAATGGATCTTAAATTGGTGAACCGNGACAACTGATGATCTAAATTGGTTAATTGGTTGCAGGACAAGTTTAGGTGTGTGATATTGTCTTGGAGTCCGTGTGGCAATGCAGTCAGGCTCCTGCCAGAACAATCTACAGTTCTGTTTTTTAAGTAGCACGAACACTTCAAGGGGCAAATACAGAAAATGTTTTGTACAGAGCATAAAAGAATCAGGATTCCTAGTGACAGCTTGAATTTGTATTCCATCCTTACCTGCAATTAAATCAACATGGGCACAAGGAATATTTGCATGAAATTATACAGTTATTATATAAATATTATATAAAGAGCATGTTCTTGCCAAATAGCACTCATTTACTGTGCACATTTACATGCTTTAAGCCATAATGCCTGAAGGATATCAAAAACATCTAAAGCATTTCATATATAATGTAAATACATTAAGTAAAATAGCTATATAAATATTCATATAGTCCTTGTGCAGTTCATTGAAATATATTCAATACGTAAATGTTCTACTTTGCTGTATGCTTCCTTTTTAGNTGCTGCTGTGAATCAGACTTCTAGAGCTACTGCAGAAAATGTCAAATTGCATGCACATAACATCTTGTGACGTTAAATTTTCTTTAGTCATAAATAAGACTTACCACTTGGTTTCCTCTTCCAGAATCAATACATAACTAATAAAAAGTATGCTATTAGCTGGTGGGCATGGTTCCAGCTCTTACAGTTTCGTGCTGCTGATGGCTCTGCTTATCCCAGTTAGCTGCATTGTGCTGCTATGTGCAGGACCTCTGCAACCATCTGATCAGCTATTCGGAGGACTGCAGAGCTACTGAGAGNGATACTAGTGCTGAGTCAAGTTTTATTGGGAACATTACATAGCCAGTCCAGCAGACAGTCTCGTCTCAGTCAATGAGTCTGGTTTTAATAACAAACGCGGGGCGAGGGGGTGACAAAATAAAACAAAAATTCCCAAGTGTGTATTCACCCTGACATAGACAATGCAAAGCCTTATCAGCATTGCTTGATATATATAGCTTAGCACTAACTGCTTTTCTTGTGTTAATAGCATAGTATGTTTTTTTTTGCTCATGTGATGCACACATTTAACAATTTTGAAATATCATTTTTAACAGTTAATCATGTGTTCTCAATTCGTGACCTTGTTGAATCATCATACATAGCTTCCCAAATACTGTATCAATACACTATGTGAAAGGATAAAGTAGTAGTAGTGGGACATGTTTCTTCAGAAGCCCTCTGGTGGGGGTGGCAAAAGCAGGTCATCAAATATGTTGCCATTAATATTTTCACAGATTGGACTTCCCTGCTCATTAGATGTGAGCAAAGTTCCTCCTTCATCTGAGGGGGGTGCGGGTAGTGGGAGAGGTGGCAAAGGATATTCTTCTAAATCTGGTATAGGAAGACTATCACTTGGTGTAGGTGGTGGAAACTCCTGACATATCTCAGGTGGAGGTGGTGGCAAGGTCTCTTCATTTGAATGATTTTTCATGGGCATTGTTGGTGGCATACTTAACATGTTACTTGGTCCAGGCGCTGTTGGGTTTCTCTCAATTGTATTTTCTCCTAAATCATCATCTTTCGATATGTCAATTCTTGACAGTTGCATGTTGCCAAGAATACCTTCATTCATTTGAAAGTTCTGGTTATCACCCTCTGCCAGTGGTGATGGTCCTGCCCAATTCTGATCAGCTGTAGTTGGCTTATTGAGATACTTCCATAAGATGATGCCTGCTATAACTAGTAACATAAATATTAAAGTTCCTCCAATAAGACAAGCTGCAAGCCAGATGTAATGGCTGCTTTCCTTCATTGCTTGTTCATCATCATTAGACACCTCTTCTTTGTCCATATTGCATGAATGAACCACCTGGGAAATTAAGCTACTGAAAATTATTATTTAGAAATGATTATTATTATTTTTTTTGTTAAATTCAGGTTTTTTTGTTTACTTGAGCAGACAAGTCAATCAAACATGTATTCATGTAAATCTTGTAAAATATTGGTAACCGTTAAACATCTATGAAATAATGCCTATGGTTGTTGATGTATGTTGACGTTTCAGTATAGATGGGAATTATTGGATAAGTGACCAAGGCATTTTATATGTGTGGCCCCTTTAGACTTTCTTCCACTGCCCATTGAAACCGGTGAGAGAGAAGCTCCCTACANGGAGACTGTATTGTGAGTAGTCTGACAAGTAGTGACATGACATGATCGCCTGCGCACACTAATGGCCAGCTTAAATAGCTGTGTGTATAAAGTAGCCACCTTTAACCAATCCAGACTTTCTACCATTGCATTTGTATGCAAACCTTTTTAACGGTGCCACTTTAGTTGTAGGCAACACCTGATGCCTTTTGTCTTTCACCGTCTACAACTCGGGAAGGCAGCGTGTTAAGCTGCCACACACTACACAATGGACCGTTTTATTCAACAAAAAAAATACTCCCATGATGATCCAACCAATTGGCCGATACATGATCTTCCTATTTATAATATAGTGTGTGGACAAATTTCTCCTTTTTTGTCATTATTTCTATTAAAGACAATATTCTTAAGACCCCTGTCAAAGCAGGCATTCCACCAGATCACCACTCACCAGCATCCTCCAGTATATATTCTGGAGGACATCACTAAATTCTGTTATTTAATTTCACATATTTATACATTAGCATAGTATAATGAACATTTCATTGGAAAAAACTAACCAAATCCCCCCCAAAAGACATTTTGTTGAATGTTTAGTAACACTGATATTGTGCAGATTGATGGTACCAAAAATAATCTCGCATAAATAAGCTCCTTCTTATATATCAGTGTATAAATATTGCATGCATACAATAACAAGTATAAGGTTATAAAATGAGTCCTAAGGAAACCAATTATTATTTAATCCAAAAACNAATTAAAATTTAGAATGATACGTTCCAGTTTGTTCTTACCAGTTTGCACTTCTGAACTTGGCTTCTATCTATATGTATAGCGAAGTGGAAATGAGAAAGTCATTTAGTTTTAAATGTACAACCCATTTAAAAAAAAAAAAAAAAAAAGGAAGTGAAACATAAATTCAGGAAGTGTAATGATGGAAGATACTTGAACTTTTTAAAGATCTGAGCTTTTGTAATATGTTTAAACTGAAAATGTATGACATGTCCTTGTGACTTTTGTAGCTCTTAAAGCTGGTCAATACTGGCGCCACCAGTACCTAAGTTCCACTGACTGTACTGTTGCTCTAATGTTAATGTCTAAATGTTAAATAGTGTCAGCCAGACCTAATGTAGACGTGTGTATGGATGTNTGGATGTTATCCTGTAAGCCATTGCAATAGATTGTTTTATGTTTATNAATTATTTAAGAATGTTAATATGCTCATTAGTAATCCAAAATAGTTTTACAAGGTGAACTGTGTGTACCTGGGGGTTAAGATACTATAAATGTATGGATGATGATCTGGGCTTCAGCTATTGTGGGTATCTATTGCTGGCTAAGGTATCATGCACTGCTCTATAATCTGTCCATATGACAGATTGTGTAGTGTATAATTACTTGCTAATAACGTTTTCTTCAGCCACTAGCAAAAGCATTTCTTACCTTGTGTTTGCAATTAAAATAAAAAACTGAATTGTGGGAAATATTTGTACTGTGAATTGGACATTATGGATTAGAACAAAAGAGTTTATCAATGTGGTATATATTTTAAATCTGAAAGGATTGTTTGTTTCCATTTTTCTTGCCATATCTTTGCATTGGTGCTTCTACTGGGATTGGGAGGGGGTGTCATGAATTGTTATGGAGTAAAGCTGACCACACACAGGGATCGTTCTAGTGTGTGGCCACCAAATGGCAATAAAACAGCTAAATCCTAGGCAGGATAATCAGAATTTCAGATCAGTATCGTACCCTAGCATATCTCTTTAGATCAGTGTATTGTCTGATGCAGCGCTGTTTAGAAGAGAATTTTTTTGTTACTCCCGTTTTTGAGCTATGAGTTGGGTCTTTGCCACATCTTTTGTGTATCAGAACCAAATCCTGTATCAGAAACAATTTGTTGTGTCTAGGAGACAAAAACATTGATGATATTTGTTTTCATAATTTAATATGCCTGCACCTTTTTAACTTTATAATGTGAATTTAAAACAACAATTGACATATTTTTGCATTAATGGTNGTGTAAAATGCCAGTTCCAACAATATACCTCATGGGTTTAGCAGCAAGTATTAATCCTTGTGCTTTAGGCCTCAATTGTATACAAGTGGCCATGGAAGTTGTTTGAAGCTTCTATTATGGAGTTTTAAAATAGTCACTGAATGCTATTTTACTGTATTGAAAAATGATATAGGTCCTACCATTACATGAAATGCATCTTTTGTGTTCCTGCTCTGTGGCATATAGCGGTCATTTCACCTTTGCAGGGAATGTATCTGTTGAACCTGGATTTTATAATAGCAAAATTAACACTTTCTGGTATACTCAAAACTATATTGACATTTAATATTACCTTTATTTCGCACATATTAAGAATGTGTATGTTTTATATATATATATATATATATATATATATATATATATATATATATATAATAATTATTCTAACAAAATAAATAAATCAGATCTCCACTGTTGATATAGTTGTAATGGTTTCATCATTTGGTAAAGTGGTAGTTTTGATCACTGCTGCTTGTCCTGATTTTTCCTGTGTTATGGTTGCCATGAGCCTGTGCTGTTCATTGTCAGAGAAGGTGATAGAGTCTCCCAAGGCAATTTCATCCATGCTTTGGTTGGCTTCCTGAGGCTGCTTCTGCCACGTTTCCATTCCCGATGGCCACAGCATACTTGAAGCACTTAGAAAGTCTCCATTACTTCTNGCCTGGCGCTTTGATTGTGTTAGCTTCTTTTTAAGACTAGACACTTTATTTGCCAGTGCCACAGAGCATANGATTAACACTGCACACATAAGCACCAGCACAACTATTATAATGATGCATATGACTATTCCAGTCTTGTGTTTGTCCTCCTTTGATGTGCACTTTGTATTTGAGGTTATGGTATGTATATTTTGGTTTTGGTTACTTGTTTGTCTGGCTGTCCCATTGGTTGTGGTGGTTGGTGCCATTCTAGTTGNGTATGATTGTATCCGTGTAGGTTTTCTTGTAGTTGAATCTTGCTTTGTGAGCTGATGTGGCGTTTTAATGACGTGCGTAGAGCTTTCATCCTTAAGTGAAATATTTGGAACATCAGAGGTGTTTTTTCTATGTGTAGAAGTTGTGGCATTCANGCCAGTGAAGTCTACCTGTTCTTCTTCTGCTTTACAGCTACAGGAAGCAAATAGTATCACAAGATGCAGAGAAAACCACATTGTCCGAATGTCAGTTATCTGCAGAATAAAGATAACATTGTCACTGTTTTACTACGTTTCACAAATGTCGCTTAATATAGGTTTTTGTAGGCTATTTCTGGGGAATATTTTTTTTTTACTAAATAAAGTATGTTTAGGGATTTCTCTTGTGTAGTAATATATAATATCATCCATGTATTATTCATTTTATCAGGTTGCTAAATAATGTTTCTTTTCTCTGCTTTTGCTTTTCTGAGGATATTATCCACACGTGCTTAATATTTTGTGCCAGTCTGATTAAAATAGCTAGTAAATAGTTATGTTCAGTTATATTTATGTAAAATGTATTGCAAGCATTAGGTGTGGNGTTTTCCTAGTGTCTTGAAATTACCATGCTAATATTTGCCCCGCTGTTTAGTCTTTAGTACACACATTTTTCCTGGGAAGTTGTTACCCAACCTTGGATAAACCTTCAGACCATGCTGTGCCATTCTTATGTGATTGGTCAGAAAAGATTGAATATGTGCAAACTGAGCAATATGGTTATTAGCCCACAATAAACCTGCACCATTTTGAAGGCATTCCAATAAATCAGTTTGATCAGATTTATTTACTGATCATTGTGCAGTTTGTACCGGTCTTAATGTTCATG
>JABWIB010001495.1:43574-56312 GCA_016617825.1 Platyplectrum ornatum | reverse complement strand
TATATATGATTCTTTTGTTTTTGTAGGTTGGCTCTACAGCTGTCCAGGTCACTTCAGCAGAGAGGACTCGAGTTCTGGGGCAGTCTGTGTTTCTTAATGATATCTACTATGCTTCAGAGATTGAAGAAATCTGTTTAGTGGATGAGAACCAGTTTACACTAACTATTGCCAACCAAGGAACTCCACTCACATTCATGCACCAGGAGTGTGAAGCCATTGTCCAATCTATCATTCATATACGGACTCGATGGGAACTGTCCCAACCGGATTCCATCCCCCAACANACTAAGATCCGCCCAAAGGATGTTCCAGGAACACTACTTAACATTGCATTGCTCAACCTAGGAAGTTCTGATCCAAGTCTACGGTAGAAATGAATTTATTGCACTATACTTCATTATACTTTATATTTTATTGACTGGTTTGGGATTTTGTTTGGGTTGTCTTATGTTTATATCTGTTTTAGAAACATCTTTATGATATAGATTGCTATATAAAAATGCAATAGCAAAATAATCATGCTGCCTGCTTTTAATGGACCTCAATTACTATTTCAGTTTTTAATTTTCATACAAAGTTGCTGAGTTATATGTATAGTANGGGTGTGTGCAGACTTTTGTCCCCATTTTCTGTCCATCCACTACAACTCTTCTTGTTGTGATACTGCAATTATCATTCCTCGTTTGAAATCTCTTTGAAGTGGATGGTGCTGATTTTTGCATTTCATGAACGATAAATCTTTTTTAAACTTGTCAACAACAATTTTATAAATCGGAATATAAATCGTCTCGGGGTCTGATATCTTGTAGTGTGTGGGCATTTCCGATATTGCTAATGATTTTTGGTATTTCTTTTCCTTCCCTTTTGTTTTAGCTAACGATTTTAAGCCAGCAAAGTCTACCATTATTTTTTTTTTTTTTTTTTATTGGAAAGACGTAGTGTAGTGAATGGCACAGATATTCAGTCTGAGCCATTTACAGTCACGCTAAACCGAGAATCGTTGTAGTGGATGCCCTTCTTTATTCATTGTGATCCATAATCTCATCTGACATTGCACCCATCACTACCTTTATTCCAATCCCTTGTCTCTGTTTCTTACTGATTCATTCACCCGTGTGTTCCGGTATAAAAGACTGCTGCCTACCAGTTACCCAGATTTCTTTCTACTCTATTAAGCCCTACATTGAATTCCTTCCATATGCCACTATCCATTTTGAGATGACTCCAGGTTTAGACCTTTTATATGTTCTGTCTCCCTCTCCCTTTTCTACGTTCTTTCCCAATTGGATTAATGCAATGCCCTCCTTTCTGTCAAAATCCAATCCTAAACACTGCTAGGTCCCCTTTTCATGCCCAGCATCTGCTTACTTTCTAAGTTATACTATGACGTGATCTTCAGGGTAAGGTAACACAATGCAAGTCCTTGCCACAAATATCCATATATACACTGCATAAAAGTANATGCATGATATGGCAGGCAAACTGAATCCAGCAAAATAAAAAGCATGCATATTACAGTCTGCACTGTATGACTATTACAATATGTGGCACAATTTAAAGGACTGTGTTGCATTTTAAGGAATGCATATATATGAATTTTTAAGCAGCATGTATTTGTAAAAATATAAAAAACAGCCTTGGTTGATTCAAAATTCAAGAGCCACTATATTTGAATGGGCAGTATAATGTGGGGTAATGTATGTCANTTTATTTTATTTAGTTGTTTTTTCAATTTTTATTTATTTTCCTGATGATAAATATTGAGAAAATATTCCATTTTATGCATTAAAGGAATATTAAGTCATTGAGGTCCTCTGTAGTATNTGTAGAGCACAGACAGTTTGACAGAACATTTCAATTCCATTATGCATCCTGCATNTTTATATAGTTTAAGGATCTGATTTATTGTGATTATATAGTTTTTTATTTAATAGTCTGTTCTTACATGGAGTTATCTCCCATAGTAACTGTATATCATCATATTTTGTTTCAGGTCTGCTGCCTATAACCTTCTGTGTGCCTTAACATGTACCTTTAATTTAAAAATTGAAGGGCAGTTACTGGAGACTTCGGGTCTGTGTATCCCAGCCAACAATACACTATTCATTGTCTCTATTAGCAAGACCCTGGCAGCTAATGAACCACATCTTACTTTAGAGTTTTTGGAAGAGTGTATTTCTGGTTTCAGCAAATCTAGTAAGTAAATTGTGGTCATACATGTGAACAGTTCATATACAACTGTCTGATGTCTTACATGATAGAATTAATCTGCAAATTCAGGCATTTAATTTTTAAACTCTCCAGTCTGCCATTTTGTTTAATACNGGTCGTCTGATTGAAGTCTTTCTGCAATTCGATATTTTGTTGGAAGTGTATTAATTCCACNTTCTTATCAGAGATTGTGTATATTTCAGGTATTGAATTGAAACATTTGTGTCTGGAATATATGACACCTTGGTTGTTGAATCTTGTCCGTTTCTGTAAACTTACTGATGATGCAAAGAGACAACGTGTTAGTGCTATACTGGACAAGCTGATCACTATGACTATAAATGAAAAGCAGATGTATCCTTCCATTCAAGCAAAAATATGGGGCAGCCTCGGACAGGTGAGCACACTGCACCATTCATGAAAGTAGTAAGATCATGTTCCTTTCACAATTTATTGACTCTTATGTTGTACAGTTTATAGCTATGAACACTTGTTGTGCAGATTCTTTAAACTTACAGACTTTTTATTATGCATTTTTTTGTTTAACTTTACTGTTGAGATCTTATTCCTATGTTGATATTACGTTATCTTTTATTTTTATTTTTCNAGATCACGGATCTCCTTGATGTTGTTCTTGACAGCTTTATTAAAACCAGTGCAACAGGTGGCCTGGGGTCTATCAAAGCTGAGGTTATGGCAGATACTGCAGTTGCTTTGGCGTCAGGAAATGTCAAACTGGTTTCAAGCAAGGTTGGCTTCCACTTCACAATATTAGACTTATTATCTGTAGTGTGTAACAAAACATTATCCAGTTGTTCAGGCTGAAAAGAATGTTTTTGACCTAATAGTTCCTGTTTTAATAATATTAGATGCATTGTTCATGGTTCCTTTGGATTTTTTTTTGTTTTAATCTCTAATTTAAGTTTTGCTTTTGGACTAAATCGAAATTTTTAATAACCAGCTCGTGATCTAATACACTTTGTATTTTCCAGGTGATCGGAAGGATGTGTAAAATAATCGATAAGACCTGCCTTTCCCCCACCCCAACACTGGAACAGCACCTCATGTGGGATGACATTGCCATACTTGCCCGATATATGCTTATGCTGTCCTTCAACAACTCTTTGGATGTGGCGGCCCATCTTCCCTACCTCTTCCATGTTGTCACATTNTTGGTGGCAACAGGTCCTCTATCTCTTCGAGCTTCCACCCATGGACTTGTGATCAATATAATTCACTCTTTGTGTACCTGTTCACAGCTGCATTTCAGTGGTAGGTACTTCCTCTAGAGCTAATTTTAAAAAATAAACCATTTTCTAAGGTTATGCTATCGATTCCTGTTTCCATGTTTTGAGTGTGATGTTAACATTGCTATATTTTACGCTGTACATAGTATATGTTCTCTAGAACAGAATTTCTATCTTATACAATTGATACAATTGCCTTATCAGGGACATTTGACATAGTGGCTTGATTCATGCATGTGATCTGCTAACTAATCTTTGCTGTGCCCAAGAGTAAAAAGTTCAATATTAGCGCTGTTACTGATTTAAATACCCATAGGCATTTCTCGTTTGTAAAACATCTATTTATTTCCAATTTTAAAATCTAAAACTTTAGTCGTCACACAATTAGAATGTGGTGCTAGAACCTATGGATGGCTATAGATATTTAAATTAGTAACAGCGCTAATTTTGAACTTTCTTTTACTCTTGTGATCTTTGAACTTTTTTGAGGTGATAGGGTATATCACCAGAAAAGTTTAGCNACAGTTACTATATTTTGTACGCTTTTACAAGGAACTGTATCATTATAATAAAGTATCATAATCTTTGCTGTGGCCTTAGGTAGAATGGTCTTGTCTGAGCTGTATAGTTTTTATACTATTATGCGGTGCGGTTACTGCCACTTGNTACATGACATTCTTCAGCTGCATGTTTTGTAAATCCTATATCCCTGCATGGGATTCAATATGTACTGTATAAGTCTAGTAGTTTGATTTTGCTTTTTGTTTCTGCCAACAGAGGAAACTAAACAAGTACTGCGACTCAGTCTGACAGAGTTCTCCCTTCCCAAGTTTTATCTGCTGTTTGGAATAAGCAAAGTGAAGTCTGCAGCAGTTATAGCTTTCCGATCCAGTTATCGGGATCGCTCCTTTTCACCTGGCTCTTACGAGAGGGAGACTTTTGCGCTCACTTCATTGGAAACTGTTACTGAAGCACTTTTAGAAATCATGGAGGTATTATTTCATAATTGGTCATATAGGTTTTATGTCTTTATTATTGCTTTTTTAACAAATAGAAAATATACTTTTCTACAGAGGAAAGTTGAACTAGTCCCTAGTCTAATAGATTTTGTTCCACAAACTATAAAATCTGCAATTTATTAATGTTTCCTCTACATAATCTAGGGAACTGTGCAAGACACTGGCTGGTGAGATCCACAAGTGGTAGTGTCAGGGTGGTATTGTTACAGTTCATATTTACAGATAGGTTTGCAGACACTTCTGATTTCAGGACATAACCCCAATTATCCACTTTACCCCATCTTGTTGAGTTTATCATGTGTACAACGGCTATTCAGAGGGCTGGCTTGGATGGTTTTCCATACTTTTTCTATCCAATGTCTATGTGACAGGGAAAGTCAAGTTAACCTTTTTAAGTCCTTTTCAAGAAACATAAGTTTGTGGTAAATACCATCCTGGCTTAATATTTGAATTGGTGACCTTACTAAACTACTCTTGCAAATCTATTTGTCCTTAAAGTAATACAAATATCAAATCTTTCTGGCAATGGTTTTGTGCTCTGGATAGACCCCAAAAACTATTGTGTGCACTGTAATATTGCCAAGTTTGCATGTAGAAGGAAGGACTTGTACCCACTAAAACTTTAGTAGGCACTGCATTTAGTAGGCACTACTTTTACAGCTTAGCTAGTTGGGAAACTACAAAAGGAGTGATCTAGGCGAGGCTTTTTTTATTTTTGCTCCTAGCTGCACTAAAACAGGACACACACTCCCTCAATCTCTCTCTATGCGATACTACCCAAATATTTCTCTATATATAATTTTGTTTTGTTTTTTTTTAAAGCCAATTGCTGTATTCTTTGGGTTTATTTTGCTACCCACTTTCTAATGTGTATGAATTCATTTGCAGGCTTGCATGAGAGATATCCCAACCTGCAAGTGGCTGGACCAGTGGACCGAGCTTGCTCAAAAGTATGTTTTACTTGCAGTGCTGCATCTATTTTTTCTGATTTGTGTTCTCTTTCTAAAATATCATTCCTTCTACCTAGGTTTGCATTCCAGTACAACCCATCGCTTCAGCCACGAGCACTTGTTGTATTTGGCTGTATCAGCAAACGAGTTTCTCATGGACAGATAAAACAGATCATTCGAATCCTTAGCAAGGTATGTTGCCTCAGGCTATATCTGGCGGAGATGTTTACTTGATTATGTAAATAAGCAATTTATTACACATTAATTTTGGAACACTCTAGGCACAGTTAGCAAGTTCTTATTGGGGTTGTGTGCATTTACAAATCTTAGCTACATTTTTCTTTGTTACATTCTATACAATATTGCCTAATATTAATGTTTTAAAACATTTATAGTCACATAAATTGTCTCGCTTTTGAGAGCCTCTGGTAATGTAAAAGTGTTGTTTCCTTATTACATATGGTTCCTTTTTTTTTAGTTGTTTTTTTTGGTTTTATGTCAATTTATAGACTAGTAGACAGTGGCCACACAAGTGGAGTGCTTTAGGGAAAGAAGTGTAGAATATATACTTAGTAATTTTGCAACACACCACCCACAGACTTGTCTATACTATAGTAGTAGCTGAATAGACCAAGCGATCATGTGTTTATGCAAATGACTGGAATAACCTGAAAGGAAATTTCTGGCCCCTTAGAAATGTGTTTTTACTAGCCATTGCCTTTGAAGCTGTATGGGAGCACACTCCCAGTGCTGATTCTCTGCTGGCACCAAGTCCACTATTGTGCTGGCTCCTGAAACAGCTGTTCTCAAGGACAGTACTGATGTAATTGTTAGTCGTCTTTAGATGGTCTTTTTAGCAGTGGTATCTCCTATTTTTGTTACTGCTTGGGTAGCTAAAGCTATGAAAAGGTGGTCCAACAAGCTTATAGTCTTTCATCACAGAAGATCCAATTCTTCTTGGAGAACATCTTAGCATTGCGTTACATTTCAGATGCCATTCTTGATGTGACTGTGTCCTCTACCAAGGTTTCAGTCCACTTGTTGCTCAAACTGCTGTCCTTAAGGACAGTATGTATAAAATATGTGACAGTTTTTTTCAAGATTATATATTTAGCTTCAGTGATACCTGCGCCAATTTTTGTCCTTATGTGGTTGTTGCACAATCACAAGGTGCTTTGTTTCTCCTCCAAAGCAGGAAAAGATGTAATTTTTGTGTATAGGTGCAGTAATCTGGCTTACACCTTTACCTCTGACAATGCTCTTGTGAATTTCCCTATTTCTGCCTTGTACGTACCCATCTTCTCTCTAAGGCCTTTTCTGCTCTGGACCGTTTTTCAGACCATGCTTGTTGCTCGTAAACGAATGACTGATCGAATCTACCACAGAATTTTTTCTCTCGGTGCGAAAGGGTTCTCACACTCCCTTGTGTACTTTTTCTAGGCTGGTCTGCATTCTGGCCTTAGTTTAAGATCTATTAAAGATCATGTGTTGGCTCTTTCTGTTTACTTTCATGGAAATTGCCTCTTGTTCCAGAAGTACAGACTTTTATTTGGAGGGGGTTATTCATATCTAACCCAATTGTGCCTCCTTGTGCTCATCTTAATTTGATCCTATTGGCTTTCCAGTCTACTACCTTTGAGCATTGAAGTTTATGGAATTATAGTCCTTTCTTGCAAGGTAGAATTTCTTCTGGTAATTACATGTGCTAGAGGGGTTTTAGAAATCAGTACATTATATTCCTTATTCATGATAATGTCATAAGGCTTTCTTCTGTGTGTCCATGTTACCACATCAACTATGACATGTTTGCTATGTTTTGATTGTTGACACTTACAAGTCTAATAGGGGATGACAATAGTCTTTGCACTCTAGATGCATATTTATATTAACATAATGGGCCACATTAGGATATTTACTAACCTGTGTGAATTGAAAAGTGGAGATCTTGCAAGTAGCAACCAATTCGATACTTTAATTCTTTTGCTTTCCTATTATATCCTGTTCACATAGAGGCCTATTACCCTGGTAATTCAGCCAACTTTACTGAACTACCCGGGTAGTGTGCTCAGTGTGAACGGTGCTAAAATTACTACCAACTACCCTGGTTCATTGTGAACAGTGTAGGATCAGGGTAGTTTGTGAATTTCCAGGGTAATTCAGCACTGCAAACAGGGTTAATTACCAGGGTAATTCAGATCCACAGCTAACAACCCTGATCGTTCAAAACAGATTTACCAGGGTAGTCTATTTAAACGGGGTATTACATACTACGGAATGTGAGCTACAATCTGGTTGCTAAGGACAACATCTCCTTTATCCTTTACAACAGTTTAGTAAATATAGGCCTTGCTTGTGTTTGTGATGTTGACGGTAATCTGTACAGCTGTTAATTTCTACACAGAAATGTATAGAAACATTGCTATTCCTCCATTTAAATGTCAAGTAAACTTCTAATTGTTTAATTGACTTGAGACATAACTTTGTTTTCTAAATAAATGTATATATGTTTTAGGGACTGGAAAGCTGCTTAAAGGGCCCTGATAATTACAATAGCCAAGTTTTAATTGAAGCTACTGTGATTGCACTAACCAAACTACAGCCGCTTCTTAATAAGGTAAGAATCATTCTAACATAAACCATGATACATAATAATGTGGTTATCAACCATAATTGGTCAGTAATGTGAGTAATATGTTAGGAAAGTTTTCAGCCGATCCTCAGCTAATCTCACTGGGCACTGCAACTGCTGTAGCTGGTCTGTGTGATCTCTGTAGCCAACAGTCCAATATTGGATCAAATAATATATATAAATTATTCTGAATGCTGCAACTCATAATAACCCGGACCAGTTGTCCTGTGTCCCACCAAGGAGTAGTTTGCAAACCTCCCGTGCTACACGTAAAACTGGTTGAGAATCCCCACTGTTTACTATTCTAAAACTTACAGATCAAATTAGATCAAAACACATTCATTTAGACACTACCTTCAAGACCATCCATTTAGAATCAGGGGAATATCAGCGGTACTATATCTAGGATTTATCATTTTGCTCTTGGCTTTAAGTACAAAAGGAATTTCCTCACATGTAACCACAAATGCTGTATATCCAGTTATATCCAGTATCAGGGATACTATCCTGATGCTAATCCAGCAACTCATAAGTTTTTTCCATGTTTCAGTAGAGCTTATACACTTCCTCCTTTACCATTTCCTGTCTAATATTGGCAAATCAATTGCTAAACTAACCATTTATATCTGCATTAAGGCAAACACATTAATAGAAAAAAATTGAACTTATATAATTAATGTTTAATGAGAAGTTACTTTACATCACTGGTTCATCTTATTTTTCTATTTGTTGTTTTGCTGAATACCCATCCCATGTACACTTGTCCTCACCGAGTTGCCCATGCCCACATACATACATACATACATACATACATACATACATACATACATACATGCATACGACCATTCAAATATTTTTTTTTCTTTCAGGGAAGTATTTGTTAAGCCAAAATCTTTGTGATTTAATCCAAATTGCCAGTGAACAATTTTGTTTCTGTACTTTATAATCCATTCAATACAACCCACATGTAAAATTTCTACCAGCCCATATAAATTACCCTTTTATATACATTTCAACAATTGGTCCCACTCACTACAGATTTACTTTTTTATTTTGGGTTTTCATTTGTTAGAATATTACGCGTGTAGACTGTTTACCCGTACAATTTGTGAAATTTGTTTCCTGTGCAGAAATAATTTCTGTATTTTATTGAAACTTCTTCTTAGGACTCTCCCATGCACAAAGCCCTCTTTTGGGTGGCTATGGCAGTATTGCAGCTGGACGAGGTTAATCTGTATTCAGCAGGTACAGCTCTCCTGGAACAAAACCTTCACACCTTAGATAGTCTTCGGGTGTTTAACGACAAGGTATGACAAATGTATTTGTTGTGATAATGAATAAACCCATGTTTAGTTGTTTTATGAATTGCCCTTGGCACATATTGAGAACTGACATATGCGGTGTAGAATCAGGCACTTGTTTATAAACACTTTGGTAGGTAGATAGTGTGTAGCCCAGTGGTCTGCTTTCACTAGAGCAGACAACATCTGGAGAGCCGCAGTGTGCCTGCCCCTGTTCTAGTGTTCAGTTGCACTGATGCCGGACCTGGGAATTTAAAGTTGGGGTTGTTTTGGTAAATGTGATCTCACCAATAACATATTTTGAATGACAATACTAGCAACTAAATACATTGTTAATCTGGATACGTTCCCACAAAAATTCCACTGCCAGCAAGTTGATTAGCCCCATCTAGTGGTTGTGTTTAGTAATGTCAGGAGTTGTACAATGCCTTGTGTTTTAGCCATTTGGCAAAAATATATTCATTAGATTACTCCTAACACCATGGCCTAACATAACTTAGAAGTGAGATTAAAAAGTGGGGATGTTGCCTAAAGCAACCAATCAGATTCAAGCTCCTGTTTCATTTAACATTCTGGAGAATATGATCTTGAATCTGATTGGTTACTATGGGCAACATCCCCACTTTTCAATCTCTCTGCAATCTGATCTATTGTAATTCATTGTATTCATATGTTTATTGTAATTAGTTTATTGCCTTGAGTAATGAATGTACTTGTGTTTTAAACCATACATTTTGGCACCTCACCTTTGACTATACACTACTGAAGTGTGGACTCATTAAACCAATTATCTGTAACAGTTTTTTTTCTGCAATTGTCTGTGAATCCCATTAGTAATAACCATATTGAAAACTGGTTTTAAATCAGGTAATCCTTACAATTGTGTTTTGCTTCATGTGGCATTACTGTCTTTTTAATAGATATTTACATAGGTTAGGTAAGACTTCTACTAGATCTTCCTGAGTTATACGTTTTAGGAAGTCAGAAGAATTTGCAATTTTTGGGATATCAGTATTACCAATTTTTGTAAAGTAATGTTTTGTTTATTGATGATGTCATTTTATACAGTCTGTTTAAGTCTTTACTGGTGGGTGTTTTGAGCATTTTTTCTTTAGGGCTTTTTTGTTTAAAGCTTATTTTTTTCCCTTTCCACCACTGCCTTTTAGAGTCCGGAAGAAGTGTTCATGGAAATCCGTAATCCTTTGGAGGAATGGCATTGTAAACAAATGGACCATTTTGTTGGCCTCAACTTCAACTCTAACTTTAACTTTGCACTAGTTGGACACTTACTGAAAGGTGATCTAATTATTATTCATTACTCAACATTGTGTCTGTTTTTGTCTTTATAAACCTTTATATATCATTATACTGGGTTAAATTCATTCTCCACATGTACATTTTAAACCTGATGAAGTGGATAAAATGAGATACATTTTCTTTTTATAATAATCATTATGGTTTTCATTCATCAGGCTATCGACACCCATCACCTACTACGGTGGCAAGAACTGTACGAATCCTTCACACGCTCCTTGCACTTGTAAATAAACACAGGAATTGTGATAAGTTTGAAGTAAACACTCAAAGTGTTGCCTACCTAGCAGGTAAATATATGTTGTATTGCTGTTATCTAACACTATGGTCAATATTGAAAAAAGGACTGATTTGTCAATTTAATATATGCCACAATTTGTACCGCTACTTTGCAGATCTATTAGCCCCATTTTTTTTTAAACTAAGAATGTCAGTCACAGAGGAGGCATTTAGCATTGTTTTTTTTATTATTTTTAATAAATAATGCTAAAGTGCATTGCATAATGTCCATAACACCTAATTTGTTGTATTTTTTTATTTGCGACTCATAGAGCCACTTAAAACTGCAATTTATTTTTCCCTTACCATTATCGACAGAAAAAATGGCAATTCCAGAATTATTTAGACAGAGAATCCAAGTTTGCCATAACGGTACATTCATTCTTGTTTTCAGCTTTGCTCATAGTGTCTGAAGAGGTGAGAAGTCGCTGTAGCCTAAAACACAGAAAATCTCTGCTGTTGACAGATGTTTCAATGGAAAATGTTCCTATGGATACATATCCAATGCACCACAGCGACCCAACCTGCAGGTTATTACTTTTATTTACTAGATCTACATGGCAAAAGATCTTGCTAATACTAGAATTTTTATGCATAAATTTTTTTTATTGTACAGGACATTACTTCTATTACTTCTATTTACTAGATCTATATGGCAAAAGATCCGATTAGATCTTGCTAATACTAGAATTTTTATGCATTTTTTTTTTATACAGGACATTGAAGGAAAGCCAACCATGGTCATCACCAAAGGGATCTGGAATGCATCTTGCTGCAAGTTACCCTACAGTTGGACAAGTTAGTCCAAGGACCAGAAAGTCCATGAGTTTGGACATGGGGCAGCCATCTCAAGCAAACACTAAAAAGCTCCTAGGTTTGTTAAGGCGCATTGAGGATTTATTATAACACCTCATTGATTGAGCCATTCGTTATCATTTAATATACAATTGTAGTTAGATTTGTTCTTTCCACAATTTTATATTTTTAGGCACAAGAAAAAGTTTTGACCATTTAATATCTGACACTAAAGCTCCCAAAAGAACGGAGATAGAATCTGGAATCACTACACCACCAAAAATGAGAAGAGTAGCTGAGAATGATTATGATATTGGTAAGTTTATCACATTTAAACTACCTCTTTTATGATGCTATAGATGTCATCGGGTCTTTTTAGGCTATTTTGTAGGTTTAGCATTGCTGATAAATGACTCTTGTAAATGTTTGCATTTTGTTTTATTAGTGTCACTTCGTTAGTGTTATCTGTTTTGAAAGTTCTGTACAATGGATTATTGGCTTTGTCCAAACCATAGGAAGAGCAGTGTTTTCTACAACCTGGATTCAGAAATGTGTCCGCACACTGTAATCCGAGAACAGATATTGGGTATTATACTCAATGTAGGTAACGGCCAAGGGGTGTGTACATATTCACCCCAAAAATTGGAACCTGATATCTTTGTTCTTCCCAAATATTATATTAATTTCAAAAGCTTTGGCAGTTTTTTCTACACATTAAGCAATGAGAGGTTGTTTAACCCCTTTGTGACGCAGCCTATTTGGTACCTAAAGACCAAGCCCTATTTTACACATTTGACATGTTACACTTTATGTGGTAATAACTTTTTAATGCTTTAACGTATCCAACTGATTCTGAGATTGTTTTTTCGTGACACATTGTACTTTAAGTTAGTGTTAAATATTGGTTGATACAGTCAGGATTTTTTCGTGAAAAATGCGTAAATGTCTTGAAAAATGCAAAAATTTCGCCATTTTCAAAATGTTACAATTTTT
>JABWIB010001495.1:15718-40524 GCA_016617825.1 Platyplectrum ornatum | reverse complement strand
ATTATTTTTATTCATTTATACTGCAGCATATTATTTTTTTTTTTACATTTTTTTACACAGATCCTGCCCTTATTCATTCACAAACAGGCTACTAATAGCCTGTTTGTGTAAAATAAGCACAGGATNTGTGCTTACTATTAGNAGACTGACAGATCTGTAAGATCTGTCAGTCTCCTGTCCCTTTAAAGCCGCGAATGGCTAGTCTGAATAGACTAGACGGTGAATAAACGGTGCTCGTCATTATGGACCTTCACGCTGCGCCGTACATGTACGGCGCACGGCGGGAAGGGGTTAATGGCAGTTACAGATGGTGGCAGATGTAAATAGCCAAACTCCTGCACATAGTTATGCCCCTTGATATATTTAGTTATACATACTTAATTCCTATTCATATGTTTTGTAATATGTGCCATGTTCCTTTCTAGGTGCCATTCTTTGAGTGGCCTATTTTATATTTATGTCCGTTTTGTATTACGTACGTTAATAACTGAACACCCTATTTTGAATCCTCTTAAGCTCTTTAGTATTAGTTAAGAATACATATTTTTTTTGCCTGGAAAACTAAAGCAACACGATGGGCTAGAAGGTTTACTAAACTGCGGAAAAGGAAATGTGGCGATGCTTTTCAGCATTTTAGTAAATATTGACTGTTGTCTGAAGACTGTTGTCTTCCTATATGGTTAATGTTATCGCTAACAAATAGATTTTTCTCTTATCATTAACCTTTCTTGTGCGGAGTACTGCTGATGGGAAAATAAAGAATGCCACCCACTGGCTTTCGCCAGCAATAGAGGTATTTACCTAGCTGATGGTGACTCTTACATCACTATAAATCTTATTTTAATATGATTATTATGTGGAAAATGTTAATTCTGTAAACTGTTGGAGGAAAGAATACTGAATAAACATTTTCCTTATTGTGACAACTGTGTTCCAGAGCTTATTTGGTACACCCTTATTTTATTTTTTAAATATGATAGTGCAAAGGCTGTTAATGTTCAGTGTATGCTAAAGTGTATGTGATTATTATTCCAGTCATTATAAATATTGAAGGAAACTGACATTTTAGCGTTGTATTATTTTTATTATGTTATTTCTTCTTTCCCCTTTAACTCCCAACCCTCCTTGTCCCCTTCAGATACACCACGAATATCATCCCCTCAACAACATCCGCACTTACGGAAAGTATCGGTTTCAGAGTCAAATGTGTTATTGGATGAGGAGGTTCTGACAGATCCGAAAACCCAAGCTCTGCTACTTACTGTCCTTGTAAGACATTTTTTTCTATATTTATGTTTCATTAGCTGTTTATGTACTAATTTTAGTTTTTTGTTGTTTACACTTTTCATTATGAGGGGGTGACACATGCACCCTGATGTGATGCAGTTTAAAGACCAGAAACTAGTAAATCAGATTTCTGATTTATTATGTACAAAGTACAAACAGAAAACAGAAACAGTAATGCAATAGTGCAGTGTTAGTCTGGTAAAAGATAGCAATTTGTAAAACAGAGAAAGTAATGCACTGGAACAGGTAAATGGCAAGTCACATTCTGGAATGCAATAACTTAATTATTATGATTTAATTTTAATAAAACAAAAAAAAAACAAAGGCTTTAAAATTGCAATAACGACATGATGATAATAATCATGGGTTTAGCCCTTACTCTTCCCACATATAATTGGGTGAAAACCACCTATATATGAGAAATATATATAGAACATTGTTCCATATGTGAAGACTTATACAATTATATATAATGACATTATAACTCAAAAATTGTTTAGTATATAGAGTAAAAATAAAATGCAAATCATTGTACTTTTATAATTGTTGCAGTTAATCTAATTTTGTTTTCACAGGCTACACTTGTAAAATACACTACAGACGAGTTTGATCAACGTATACTTTATGAGTATTTAGCAGAAGCCAGTGTGGTATTTCCTAAAGTATTCCCTGTGGTGTAAGTATCTTGTTATGTTTTTGTTGGCTAAAAGTATCTACTTAGAAACATTAAAAATATCTAATGATTCTATTCAAAATACTTAGTGGAGCGAAATTAGTGTTAATCAGTTTAATGGGTGGGAAGTCATGGACATAACTCTAGGGGTGGGTGTGCGTGTTACTCTGAGCAACCTGCATCACTATGATCAGGTCAACTGATAAGGCCGTCAAGCCAGTATATTTCCTCCTGTGTGACAGCCGTCGTGGCCCCAGGAGAAGGAAGAAGAGACAGCTGCAGTATGATGAAAGATGGTTGCGGCCTTGAAAAGTGTCTGTGTGTGTCTGTGTGTGTCTGTGTGTGTCTGTGTGTGTCTGTGTGTGTCTGTGTGTGTCTGTGTGTGTCTGTGTGTGTCTGTATATATATGTATATATGTATATATATATATATATATATATATATATATATATATATAATTTATTTGTGCACATCCACTCAGTTGGGGAGAATATTAAAAACTAATCTGACTTACCTTGCCTCTTTGCAGGGAGTTCAGGAAACACTTGTTGTGGAAACACTACTGTTGTAGTGTAAATTATTTTGTGTAAACTGATATTGATTTCTATAAATTATTGTATGTTCATGATCATTTGGGTTTGTTTTCTTTAGACACAACTTGCTTGACTCTAAGATCAACACCCTGTTGTCATTGTGTCAAGATCCAAATTTACTTAATCCGATACATGGAATAGTGCAAAGTGTGGTATATCATGAAGAGTCTCCTCCACAGTATCAGCCATCTTACCTACAGAGTAAGTTGTTTTGAATGAGGGTTTGCAATGTCAGTAAAAGCTCTAGCAGAAAGTACTTGCATGTAGGTTTATGCTGTTCCTTTATGTAAACATCAGAGTTGTGCGCTAGCTCTTACTGTGTTGGTACCAGAAAGGTTTCTAAAAGTATCATGTTAATGTATGAAATGTATTAATAATCTAACACATCAATATAAATGTAATTATAACATAATATGTTATATGTGCAGCATAACAATTTTACGTTAATGGGAAACACAATCAAAAACACAATGGACTGAATTCAGACCTGCGTGCGACAGAGGGGTATTCCCTCCCCTAACTCGTACTTAAGTATCCAGAAGGCTATCTTAGCGTTTACGCACCAATGTGCTTTGTACACAGATCAGTCGTTTAGGCATGCTAATGATGAAACTCTGCCCTGTGTGTGTTTAAATGTACAAACCCAAAGTTTCATACTTTTAAGCCACATACTAGTAAAATCTGAGTGCACATGCGTCGATCTTACTAATGACGTTATTTACGCAGGTTTCCTGCCCAGCATGCAAATCTGAATCATGTTCAGTTTGCCAGTAAAACCATCTGATTAATTAATACGCATAAATGGGAGAGTAAGTAATGTACCCATTCTCCTAAAGAAGACAGTCTAACAAGAACTGGTTAAAATATAGATAATAATCGATTTTATAAGGGGTTAATAGGATGGATAAACATCTGAAGGAGAAGGAAAGGTGTCCAGGTTAGAAAGGAAGTGTGGTATATTTTTGTGTTTTTTTTTTGTAACCATTAGCTTTTTATAGATTTTTTTTTNAACTAATTGCTGAACAGAAATTAAACAAAGGGGTAGCACAAAGTATATCAAGTAAACTGTACTGTACATCACATGGTGGTTACATTTATTCAATCAAAAGATAACCCTTTCTGCAGATATCTGTTCAGTGTGTACTCGCAAAACATGCTGCAGGATTGTGTTGTCCTGATGTCNGCAGAAAACCTTGGTGTGTACTGAACCCATGAGCCTAAATTTACTAAGCAGAGAGATTACAGGGAGATAGAAAAGTGGAGAGGTTGACCATAGCAACCAATCAAATTCAAGCTCTGTTTCATTGTACATACTGGAGAATGTGAGATTAAATAAGATTGAAAAGTTGGGATGTAGCCATAGTAACCAATCTCCCTGCAATCTCATTGCTTAGAAAATTTAGGCCTTTAGCTTTGCATTACTTCACCCTTAATCTTGCTCTATCTTTTTATCTTTCTATCTTTTTTCTCTTCTCTGTTCCTCCATAAAACGGTTGACCATCTAGTGGACATGTGTGTTATTGCAGCCTATTATGGCAGCAAAGCATTGTGGGATTGTAAACGCTGCATTTTGTAGATAGAAGAGTGATATCAGCTGATCGTCTGAAACAGCTCTATAGTGCTGATGTGTACCCGGCTTTAGACATGTTATGTAACAGATCCACAAAATAAATAAAATACGCAATGTTTATAGGAGGTGGGGAGAGGGAAACACACAGGGACAGGCCCCATAACAGTAAAAGCAGGATTAGACATACCGTAATAGGACCTATCCTGAAAATAAGCCCTACCCTATTTTACAGTATACTGTCTAAAATAAGCCCTCCCCCGAAATTAAGCCCTATCTAAAGCACTGTTCCTCTAGCCCTAAGCTACGCCAAATAAGCCCTATCTAATCTAAACATTACGGTACCTACGTCCCTAAGCTACACACGCCGCCCCCACCCTCTCCCCATGTATTGGATGGATGCTGACGCTGGCCTCCTGTAAGTACAGGCTCCCTCCTCCCCCCTCCCCTACTGTAAACAAACTCACGGAGCTCAGCCTTATGACACAGCCCTGGTAGAAGTGTCAGCTGCCGGGGCTGTGCTGCAGTGGGGCTGCTGGAAATCCTCTGTGCCTGCACAGGACAGGAGCCGGGCTGCCTTGCACTTAACCCTTTCTGTGCAGCAAGCAGAGGACTTCCAGCAGCCCTCTGCAGCACATTCTCCAGGCAGCTGAGGCTTATACGAGGGAGCAGGGAGAGCTCCGGTGAGTAATGTGTGATAAGTGTGTGGCCCTCCTCTCCCTTGTGCCAGTGTTGTCAACGTTCAATAAAGTAAGCCCTCCCCTGAAATTAAGCCCTATGGTGTTTTTTGGTACTTTAAAAATAACAAGACAGGGTCTTATTATCGGGGAAACACAGTAAATTTACTGTTTGGATCAGAAAGGTGCCAAGCTTATTATTGTAAAGTCGCAGGTATTATACTCCGCAAACTTAAACCACTACACATTAAGGTCTGGAGTTACCATATTATTTTAAAAAATAGTCAACAATGGAAGGCGGTGTTACCAATAAGTGTTTTAACGGATAACAAAATGAGAAGACCTGTTTGTTTTATAATAAATCCAATGGGTATACACACAGCAGAGAGCTCACTGTTAAGAGACATTTATATGTAGTACACATTTCCTAGGGTAATTGAGCAATCTGTTGCCAGAAGGGTTGGATAAAAAAAGACATGAATTATATCACCATTCTGAGTGGTTGCCAAAAATAGGATCCCAATACCACATTGTTTAATGATTTTATAATTGAGTGGGAAGATGTTGGAGCAGGGTATGGAAAAATATGTCATGTGGAAGGGACATCATTTTAGAGACTGAAATCCACCTTGCCAGCAAATCCTATGTCGCATTGTCCCACATGTTAAACTAGTGACCTGGTTTATCTCTGAAATGCAATTCATTTAAGACAAGACAATACAAAGAACTCTGGCATTTGGGGCTATGTTGCATTGTTGCAACAGAATCCAGAGTTGACCCATGAAAGACAAAGTTTACGAGGACCTTGCCATTTTGCACAGACCTTCTGAGCATCAAGCAAAAAAGATTCACTTTAAGACGTTGGTGTTTGGTTTGGAATAATTTTTTTTTTTTAAGGAAGAGGTGTATTATAATATGAGGACATGCGTATAAACAGGAGGAAATGTGCAAAATAATTACTTTACTTATTACCCTTTCAGTAAAGTGGAATAGTCTTCCAGAGTTGTAGAGGCTAACACTACAAGTTATTCATGCTTGAGATAACTATAAGGGTATGCAAAATTGGAGAATCAAATAAGGTCACTATACTTATAAATGTACAATTGACCAGACTAGATGAGTCGTGTTGATCTTATCTGCTGTCCTTTTTTCATGTAAAATATCTTCCTCAATGACTTGAATTGTTTAATGATCTATTTCAGTTGCATGTGTGTGGATGATAATTTTTTGATTCCTCTGTTTTAGGTTTTGGATTTAATGGCTTGTGGAGGTTTGCTGGACCATTTTCCAAGGTATGAAGCATGTTTGTAGCTTTATACTTTATTCAGACCTAGTGATACATTTATGATTAGCCTTGCAGAGTCGTTACGGCAGGGCTGGATAAATACTAAATGTTATAGCAACTAGAAACTGCGACCTGGCGATTGGAGTTACTTCAAGAGGAAACCCCAGGTGATGTCCTGTGGTCTCTTGCTATGGTCCTGTTGGTGGTCTGTAGATGATCTAGCCAATCTAGGATAATCTATGTTGATCTTGGTCTAACCTTGCAGTTGTATTTTAAAAATATAATAAATAATAATATTAAATAAAGCCATAGACATGCTGTGAACATTAAATTTAACAATTTACAATGCAGCTATGTATTTTGTTTCATTTGCTTCATACACTAATTTATTATACTTTATGCATTTTCATGACTTTACAAACAACAATTTAGTCATCATTAAATATAATCTTTCTTTAATATAAGTGGCATTATTAACTTTATATTCATGCTTTTTTCCAGCAAACACAAATACCTGACTACGCAGAGCTCATTGTAAAGTTTCTGGATGCCTTGATTGACAAGTACTTGCCTGTAATTGATGAAGAAGCCAGTGAGGAATCTCTGCTAACGCCCACATCTCCTTACCCTCCCGCTGTTCAGAGCCAACTCAGTATTACTGCTAACCTTAACCTGTCCAATTCCATGACCTCTCTTGCTACTTCCCAGCATTCCCCAGGTCAGTGGTGTAACATTGGCGCTGTCTCTAAATTAATCAGCTTAGCATGACATTAAGGAAGTACATTTGCACAATAATTTGTCTTGCTGAACCAAATGAATGCCTTAAACAAAGATGTAATTAGTCTTTTTGAATATTGTATTGTCATGTCATAGTTAATTTTTTATGTGCTCCCGAAAATGAATGGTAGAATTCCAGTAGGAATACAGATTTCCCAAATATTGAGGGGCTTTGGATTATGATCATCTAGGTTTTCTTTGGAAGCAAAGTTTTACATCTGGCATTAACATTAATGATCATAGGATCATAACATTTGTCTTTTGAATACTAAAATAAACTTTTTGTAAAATGCTGACAGGTACAAATGTAGTATTTTGTTGTCTTTTTGATGGAGGGTATGGGGGGATGTCTTTTAAGTGTCCGTAATATGTGTTCTTAAAGACACCTGGCATAACTGTTGTACTGGTTAATTAGATGTTGCTTTATTTTTTCAATCCTTTTAACAGACACATATACTGTATGCCTTTATTCTATTCATATTGTGTGTCATCCATTACTTTTTTACTTTTTTATATCATTATTCATGTTCTTTTTTTTTTTTNTNTTTTTATCCCACACCCTTTACATTCTGTGTCTGTGAAGCTTCTCTGCCTTGCTCTAAATCTGCAGTTTTCATGCAGCCACTCCCTCATCAAGGTACTTCCTTTCCACCTATATGCACGAGTTCATTGTCATGTGCTATAGCTTTGGGCGCTTGGCATGAGCAGTTGTACTAACTGTAACACCCGGGGCAGTGCAAATTTATGGCTTTTGCAAGAAAGATGCAGACATTGGTATAAACTATATTAAAATACCAGTTCTTCCATTTCTTTGTACCAATAATAACAATAACAAATACCATTTCCTAGCTTACATTCCAGTGGGAGGTGCCTGGAGCATAGAAAATAGAAATCTCGTGTATGTGAACAAGATTTTGTTACACTTCAACGTTACCAATATATCCTTTTTCCAAATAGACAATAAAGCCAAATCTATATCTCTGNAGTTAAATAACATCTTATGAACAAAATACCAGCGAATCCTCCTGTCTACCAGAAGTCTTATAGCAGATTTATTACAATACTTTTAGATGTGCTCTATAGTGTGACAGATGGCGATACTGTATATTGTGTGAGGAAGATACATTTTTGGAATAAATGCTATTGTAAGTGGCAGCTTAAATGGTACAACAGGATATAGTTATCAGAATTCCTTATTTACTATAATGGTGTAATTTATTAAGTAAAATATGGACTGGTGGTTTAAATTTATTACATATTATTGCCTATAAGTGAACTAACGTAAATAACCTGATGTTAAATATTTCTCAAGCTTGGTTAATCATATATTTCTATGATACAGTTCAACATATTACATCTAGAAAACTCCCTTACCTTAATTAATAGCATTGTGAATGCAGTTAATTATCTGTAATTAGTGTGTGTGTGTGTGTGTGTATATACACAATAGCAGAGAGTCAGCAGGAACTCCTCTGGCTCATAGCAAGAAATATCAACCACAAAGTCACAAATGTTTCAGTTTTAATAAACTTTCATCAGGGCATAACAAGATTTACAAACAACATGTTTCTTAAATAGAAAAGTTAAGATCACTCACCACTGTGCTTAACATCATTAAACTGCAATGACACTACGATGGATAGCTAAAACATCATTTCATAGCCCTACTTTTAATGTACTCTTAAAACTGGAAGTTACTAACAACTCCAGTATCGGGGTTTTCCCTGTGTCTATAGCAGCCATCAACGTAAAAAGAACACATGGCTACTAGTTATTAGTGCGCATGTATGAATGATTGTCTCAGACATACTGCCAATATCAGTATATCCAATGGCAGACAAACTACTGGAGAGGATGATAGCCAAGAGACACTGTCTAACATAAGTCCCTATCAGAGGAGATTGTTCACAGTAGTAGCCACAGGGGAAACACTGATGCCCGGAGTTGTTGGCAACCTCCAGTTGTACAAATACATTAAGAGTTCAGTTTGGGGTGAATTATCAGAGGATCCGGACACAAATGTGGGTGACTGTTTCCAGAGGGGGGTTAATGCGGGGGATGGCCTGCTACCAAACAAACATTAACTTTTTGGATTTGCCTTACCATTCTGCAGGCTTATAGGGAATCTGGCCTAAAGGTTCCACCTGTGATTTCGGCCCACTCCACTTCATCTTTGTGTGTGTCCTGGGCAGCATGTAGGGGGCTTCCGTGCAATAACTGTGTTGGCCAGCCACCTGTTCCACCGTTCATACCTTCACCATATTCTTCAAATTCCCTGTGTTTACATCAAAGACAGGTGTTAAGCTCGGTCTCTTGAGAGTTCCCTCCGTTAGTGAAGTCTTTGGTATGTCCCCCAGATGGCCTGTATGAGAAAACAAGACTTGTGCACTTATCATTAAATGTGTTTATCTCAGAGACATGGGGGACACTACATGCTCAATAGTCTTCTTTGGTTTTATTTGCTTCTCTTCCTATCCTCTCTCCGGCACTGTGGGGGAAAAGCAGTTATACTTCTGGTATTAATAGATTATTTTTGAATTAACATACATTGAAATCTTATATATTAGCTGTGAGATAAGCATTGGTTCTGTGGACGTCTGAATGGGGGAGAATAACCCAGTTAGGTGCATTAGGTTGTTTCCTTCTGAAGAAGCAGTTACCAGGAAACTATTTGTCTTGTATAAGATAAGGCCCTTCAAATCTAGCCAGACATACCAGACAAACCCTTGTCAAGGATGCCTGCTATTCAAATGCATGCACAATGTGGAAGGCATGGAATGTTGCAGTATTTTTACTTATTAGGTATTTTCCTTTTTAAAATAAATGTGTTTGTTAAACAAATGCATGACCTTCTGGTATATAAGCTTATAAAAAGCACAGTATATACAGTAATTGTTTGCATTGATTGTTTGTTTAGTTTTTTTTTTTTACATAATCTTTGCTACAGATAATACACGAGTTTTGACGAAGTTAGCAAGTGGTTGTTATTTATTTATTTTTTTAAACCATTATTGCTATATCCTGTGCCTGTCCAGCAGATTGACATATTTTGGCAGTCCATTAACACTTCCTTCTACTTCCTCCTGTAAGTTACTGCTTCTTACATGTGTTTTTTTTTCCCAAATAAGTTTACATAAATTACAAATCATAGGTGATAATAAACATATTTCCTAGAACCAGAATTACAGCTGCAGTGTAGCACAAAATGTATAAAGTTATTGAGCTCATGCACATTGCCACCAATGTAGGATCCCCTGGTCACTGTGGACACAACAGGTGACATAACTTTGTTCTATTTCATTTCTGTAACTAGAACATACAGGAACTGGACTGGGATCGGAACCACATTCAGACAGCCATTCTTCCCTGCTGTCATACTGGAAAGACACACAGACATCTGTTCTATTTAGGAGTAAACACCTGTTGTGTTCTTATTGTAGTGGCCTGTGCAAGGCTTGAAGTAACTTCATCCAGGCCTATTTTGGCATAGGAACAAAGTTTGCAGAGAAGAGCCTTTTATGGGGTAGCTGACAAAAAAATAGCTTCTTCCGAATGAACAAAAAAAATGGGGGTCTCTATTCCACTAAATCAAATGTAAACAGTTTTATGCATTGAAAACATTGCCACATGCCAAATGAAATAAGGCAAAATCGCTTTAGAAAATCTCAGGTATACCCTAAAATAGGAGAATCCCAAATAGAAAAAAAATAAATCCACAACCCCCCCCCCAACAATTAACAAATAATTTATGTTATTGGACCTTTTTGATTTCTAATTCCTAATTATAGTGTCTTATATTTTTATTTAGATGTCCTGATAAAAAGGTATTTAGTAAATACTGTCCTTACCATATAGATGTTGGCATAAATACACAATAGTGATAGCTGTAAGTGTCTGTTAGAGATGTTATTTATATATCTGTTCTCTTTTAATGAGAATTCATCAGCCAAAATATTATGCAGTTTAGATGACAATATATAAGCACTTGGATTAGCAGTTTGTAAGCATTGCATCACACAATTCATATGGGTGTAACTAGCATATATCTATATTCCCATAGTAAGTATGTGGTTCACTACTGCAAACATCCCTATTGTGAAAGTGCTGAATCCCCAGCATAGACAGGTTGGTTGTCTCAACCTTTCTCTTCCATCAGTTAGTAGCAGCTGTTGTAACAAATAGCAGCACTCCATTCATTAAAATCTTTTCTAGTCACACTGTTTTGAAATAACATACAACCGATATTTAGCTGTGCATGCCTTCTTATCAGTGACGTTACTCCATCACAGTCGCCCAGAGACAAAATAGTTTAGTGGGCTTTTCCTCCTATTCTGGCACTGACTTGTAAAACACCTTTTTATTTTTTTCAAACATTCATTTCGAAAAAGAAGAATGCAAAATGATGCTCAGAAAGAAATTATTGTATAATCAAACACCTTACCAATGTACAATCCAGGAATACTCAAGCAGTGCCTTTTGTTCTCCGTGCATTGGAGCACATAGGAAGTACCCTGGCCAACTACAGTTGTGGAGGCTAATGTATGGAATAAGGTCCATCTGGTAGACAATACAAAATTGGGACTGCTGTATATCAAACAACAAAGTCGACAACTTAGGGTGCTACCTTGGCTTTATTACATGCAAACATACACATACACAACAAATAAGCCTTTTCTAAGGTGCATACCTGTCAACTAAATTTCAATCAGAATATAAGATAATATCCATAAATCAATGATATTGACATAAATGGTGACTGTTTACCTTAAACAATCATCGTTGTTAAGAATAACACAATAATAAATCACCATATAACACTGCTATTAAATTCACATGTTAATAGTAGTATTGCCATGTATGACAAAATAGAGGAAGAAGAGACAAATTGGCAATATCATTGAAAATAAAACGTAACATTTATTAAAACGAACTAGTTAAAATGATCTGCACTGTACATTATTTTTAATATTTTTAATAGTAATTCAGTAACAACAATGAGTTTAAGGTTTAAGTTTGTCACCGTTTGTGAATATCATTGATTTATGCATATTATCTTATATTCTGGTTGAAGTTGAGTTGATAGGCTTATTTGTTTCTAAGACAAGAACCTCAAGGTCTTGTGTAGCTTCGGTGTGTATCCTAGATCATATCAACGTGGGAAAAAATATATTTTACTCCAGTATACTTTTATACCAGATTAAAATATTTCAAGTCTAGCGAATGACTTATTATATACCTCTTTGTGTTTTTATCATTGTGTGAGAGCACTGCCAGTGAGTGACTCTATATACCTCTGTGTGTGTACTTCAAAAATAAAGAAATGTCTGCCAAAATATCTTCATTATGTTCAATATTAAACATGTTAAACTCACAAGTCCCACTGCTGCACTTAAGTATAAAGTGCCTTCTATGATACAGCATGAAATTAAACCATAATAAAGCAGTCCAGAGAAGGATCATATCAGCACTTGGCAGCTTGAATGTATATATTTGAAGCTGAAAACCACAGTACACCCCATGCAGTCGGCACCATATCATGACGCCACATGGCGACATTGTACAAGGTATCCATGCAACCACTCCAGCCAAAAACTGGATAACGCAACTCAACTAGGGACTGTGACAGCGTTTAGCCGTGGCACCAGTATAGTGGGTGGGTGGGTGGGTGGGTGTGTGAGTTATTAATATATATCCGAAGCTGGAAGTGTCTGTATACCATACTGATGTAAAACAGCCACTTCGTTCCCTGGATATATGTATTTGTTTTTAGAAATGAAGATAGATATCCATGTATAGAATTATAAGTAAAGATACAGCAATACATATGAATACATGGACAGACATAGATGAAGAAAGATAGATGCATCAGATAAGCAGGAACACGCTATGCAGTCAGTGCAGATCATAGCAATAAAAGTGAAAGTTACTGGTTGCACAGTATCTGCTGCCTTCACTAAGATCATTGACTTCCAGCCTTGAGTCATTGATAGCTTCAGTGAGAAACAGTCCTCAGCGTTGCAGTCAGCGGTTAGGACATCTTCCACTTATACTAACAGTGACTGGAGGCTGGATGTGACTAGGGAAGGCAGCCTGCGCTCCCCTGCCTGCCATATACAAAATTAAGTAAAAGTAATTTTTAAAAACAAAAGCATATCTCCTAGTTTTTATATGGGGGTTACTAGATCCATAAAATATTGTTGAAGAGAAAAAAATTATTTGAAATCCCACAACTGATAACTTTTAGTGATAAACCTAAAAATGATGTGCTAAACAATAATGGTGTGACACTCCAAACAAATATATTAATAAACAAAGTTAATTAGTAATTGATAAATATACCTAGCAATGATACATACATAGCAATATACTCTAGTTTTACAATCTATATATATTATTAAACAAAGTGGTAAATACATTTTTCTTTGTAAAGTTGATAATGCAAAAATAGAGTATAATTAATAAGTGTCTTAAATGAGAAAGAGAAACTAAAAACGTATTAAAGAATACTAGTTACAATTTTTTATTTGTGTAAAAAGCTACAGTAGGAGTCATTGCCTATGGGATTAATGAGTATAAAAGTAATGTAAATATTGTACAATGCAATTTATTACTTTGAATGCATATGGTGCCCAGTAACCAAATTTACATGAATAAAAGTGCAGATGAATCTACAAAAAAATGTAATATTTAATCATTTAGGGGCCGATTCAATCCCCATTCGCGCGAAGTTTTCTGCCTTACGCAAATAGCTCAAATGCCCCTATTCAATGCATTTGTACGTTAAGTATACTGTGTAAAGCTCTTGAAAGAAGCAATAGATGAATTCAACATCTATTGTTGCAATCCTTGTGTCCTTCCTCATCGTCACATCATATGGTTTGTTTGATATCCATAGTATCCTGAAGATACAAATGTAAATTCATGGTACATTTTCTTAGATGCATATTCAGGAAATTACTGGCTTGTTTAGTTAGGTTAGGCCTTGGATACCCGACACAATGAGTTGACCTTGAAGTTTATGGTCATTTTATGAATCTTGGGTAACATGTAAAATGTTGGTACAAGTAGGTTTCCTTTTAAGAAATGATACTCCGTTTTACAGATATCTACTGNATAGGCCTTCAGACTAGACAATTGTTTACAGATTTGTATTGACCGCAGGTTTGTCTCAATGCAAATCCTTAACATTTAATTACCGTATATACTCGAGTATAAGCTGAGTTTTTCAGCACATTTTTTTGTGCTAAAAGTCCCCCCCCTCAGCTTATACTCGAGTCAGTTGATATTCACTGTTACTAATTACCATTACATAAGCCATTCATAAAAGTATATGCTACTTTGGAATGTGTAAGAGTGAACTGGACCTTTTCTGTGGGTCTCCAGTCTCTCTCATGACTGTTCTGACGCTGGTCTCTTCAGTATCTGCTTCCTCCCACTGGCAGCATGCTTCATGTGGAGGGGAGGAGGCTGCTCTGTGTTTCTCCATACACATGGCAGGCACAGGACGGCTGGATCCATGTGTTGTAATGTGTTCTAGTCTGGTCCAGGTACTCTCTCTCTCTCTCTGTAGCTCACTACCTCATGTGGAGGGGAGGAGGGAGGGGGCAGCTCTGTGTTTTTCCATACACATGGCAGGCACAGGACGGCTGGATCCATGTGTTGTAGTGTGTTATAGTCTGGTCCAGGTACTCTCTCTCTGTAGCTCACTACCTCATGGGGAGGGGGAGAAGGGTCTTCTCTGTAGTTAAGAGGTCTGGTCCCCCCCTCCTGGTCTCCTGGTTGTCACTGATGTATGGGGGACAGCATCATTTACACTAATTACGGTATCTCATAGCACCAATCACTTGGCTGATCAGAAGGTTAGGGATATGAGAGCCTATAAGTATGCAGCAGCCATTTAATTCTTCACAGTGATATTGTGTCCCCCCCAGACAGCAAATTGTGATATATTAAGTAACACTCACTAAAAAGGTGCTTTTTTGATGGTAATGTGCACACTGCATACAACTTTTTACTTTNACAGCAAACTGTGATATATTAAGTAACACTCACTAAAAAGGTGCTTTTTTGATGGTAATGTGCACACTGCATACAACTTTTTACTTTATTGAAATACCCTATATTCAAATGCCTTTTAATGTGACTAGTAAACACAAGTGCACATGTATGCCATACCATTAAAAGATTTATTGAAAATGTATAAATCTCCATTCACTTCTATTATTACTAAGGTAAATTTCCATACCATCCTCTTCTATATGTCCAAACCGCCACTTCTATGTTAAAAAATATACCAGTAGCTGCAGCATTTCCCACCCTCGGCTTATATTCGAGCCAATAAGTTTTCCAAGTTTTTTCTGGTAAAATTAGGTACCTCTGCTTATACTCGGGTCGGCTTATACTTGAGTATATACGGTATGATTTATCCAAATACCTGGAAAGTATTTTTACAAAAACGCTCCCTTCTGAATTGATATTCTCAGGGGGAGAAAAGACAGATTTGTTTTGTATAGTCCTAGCATGAATATCCTGCTGAATTCTACAGACTCCAATATAAATGGAAACTATTGTACTGTATCAAAGAAATTAAATGTTTGCTCTACTTTATTAGCATAAAAAAAAGTTTTCCGACCATACTATTTGTGATCTATCTTCCACACAAATGTATACATATAGGATGAGAGTGCAAAAGACAGACCTGTAGTCAAAAGTTTAATATAGGATATTTTTTTTTTTTAAATAAATTGATTATCCTCATAGTCATGACTTGTGTCTCAGATTTTTTTCGTGCCATTTAATTGATCTTTTATTCTTAGTGGGTTGTCTGAACCGCGCCATTTGCCTAAATAAAAAGTCTCCTTTTCTCTGTTGCGTTTCAAACCCATATTGGCTCTTGTATATTCAGATATATCTTCAATACCTGAAGTTTTTTGGGATTTGTTAGGCCATCTGTAAACGTAACGTAATCTTTTCTGTCTATAATATGTTTGGGGGGGGGGTTCCCTATGTTTTTCAAGACTAATAGACTAATTGTTGAAGTCCATCTTCCCATGTAACATTGTTACTTGAGAAATTATCAAGTTTCCACATTTTCATTACAATGTAAATTTTGCAATAAATCTGCACGGTCTGCATAAACCTAAACCAATACAAGTGACTAACTGTACTGTTCTTTGTCTGTTTTCTGCACCAGGGATTGACAAGGAAAATGTGGAATTGTCTCCCACCACCGGCCACTCAAACAGCGGTAGAACACGCCATGGTTCAGCAAGCCAAGTGCAAAAGCAGAGAAGTGCTGGCAGCTTCAAACGTCACAGCATCAAAAAGATTGTGTAAAGATTTTTTTAATTACCCTTTTTATTTATTTTACAGTTCCTTTTCTAAAACAGACTTACCTAAGCGGTCGGCTCACCAATGGCACCGCGCACAATATGATGCTGCACTTAATTTTCTTAACGTTCCCATGCAGTCAGCCATGTTGCCAGATGATCAACACATTGAAAGCATTGCTTGAACTCAGCACTGCTTGGTTTCCTTTGCCTTTCCACTTTTTTTTTCCTTCTCCTGTTATCTCCATTTTTGTAGGGAACCATGGTCACAAGCATATTGACGCGTTGTAAATTCAGAATGAAGGATTTTGTTATTGTGATATTGGTGGCCCTGCCTTTACTGCATTAACTGTCTAAACATTAGTGGCATTTCCTATTTGCCTTGTCTTTTGTTTGTTCTTTTTATTACTTGTTTTTGTTTTGCATTTAACAAAATGTTAACGCTAATCCTTTTTAGTGTGTTTGGTGGGAGAACATGTTATTTAAACGTCCCCTTTAACAACACTTTTAGCTGTTAAAATTTTTTTTTATCGTTTTGCTTAAAAGTGATTTCCCAATTAAAATAAAACTTGTATTTTGTAATGGTACTTTGTTTAAGCAAATATGAATCAGTGTGTGAAAGGGGCCACCATACCAATTAGGTTTCTGGGTATTTGCAATAAAGTAATTATATTTTTATTCCATATATATATATATATATATATATATATATATATATATATATATATATATATATATATTTTTGAACAATGTTGCTTATGCTGTTAAAGTATTGCAGCATTTCTTTCATCTTAAATGCACCGGTTAGTGAGTTCTGTCTTTAAAATGCACTATTTATGAAAGGCAGAATGTTTTCTGAAATCCTTTAAGTTGAGATGTTTTTATGTAAATATTTGTGTGTTATTTTGACATAAAACTGTGTAGTTTTCAAGGTAAAATTTGTGGTTGCATCTGAGTAGTATAAGGGCTTTAACTCCTTTCTGCTAGACGATAGTTTCCTTAACCCTTCCAGAGAGGTGTTAAAAGATTTCTTGCACTTAGGGCATGATCTTTGTTAAAGATAATTGCCCTCATTGTTGTTGGGGCATAATTTGCAATAGATTATTAATGGTATTTACCCAATGTAGTAATGCACATAAATGTGCAAGTTAACATTTAAAAGATAATAAATACAAAATAAACAAAAAAATGAATGGCATATCGAAGCCAGTTAATGAAATGGTACTTTCAAGCATACTTACTACTCCTGGTATTGGCTGGTAGGAGCTGTACCATGAATGATGCACTTAGCATCCTAAACAACTTGTCACATATTTTAGGCCTAGTTATTTACAAATCTGTATCTTTTAATAGATCATTTGCTTTCAAATGTTTTCCTCCTTATATTGTTATAGCATTTCTGATCCCTTAATTATATCTGTATTACCAATGCTAGCTTTCTAAAAGCAACAGACTTAAAGAAACTATTTCAGGGATTTCCCTTTTCAAATAGATCAGGATTTCCAGAATGTGGTTGTTTTTCTTCACTAATTAAAAGTTTGTACAGGGATCATAAAAATTAAACTGAACGCATGTTCTATCACTGTGAGATATTTAAATTCTGTAGTAGTGTGAAGTATTAAGTGACTACTCATTTCATATGGCCTTCTTTGACATGTGCCACTATTGCAGAGTGTATACTGTAAAGCTATTTAATGGTCTCCTCCAAATTTCAGATGTAAACAGAGGAAGGCGATTGCTCCAGTACATACTTAACTCAGAGGAAAACAATCCTTTTTGACAAATTTGAGCAAAAGGGAAAGTCATAGGTGCTTGTTTTTAGGGCTTAACTATATTTACTGCTGAACGTATGTATAAATTAATACTTAGATGCAACAAGTTAGGTCTTGGACTAAAAACCAAGAATGGCTTTAAAATAAAACACAAAGTATAAGTCTATGTAATACAACTATTGAGTGGCTTAAGTGTATTTCAAATCAAACTCCATAACTAAACAAATAGAAATAATGGTACAAATAAGTGTTGAGATTTAATATAGCACATAATCTGCATTTAATCACATTATAAATCGTAATTCGACTATGTAAATAAAATGTCATTTTTTTTGTTTTTCCGACGTGATTTTGTTTCCTTTTGATTTACAGTCCCAGATTGAAAACTGTGGACAGAAACCTATTATGCAAATGGTTTGCCAAAATCCTGGTTTATTTCTGTGTAGCTATTTTACAGTAGCAAGGGAATCGTCCTAAAGAAAACACAGTTGGCTTCTTAGCACCCCTTAATATTGACTAGGTAGCTTGTTAAAAATAATACGTTAGTCTCACTGGCAATTAAGAATTATCCATTTTTGAAATGGCTTCTTATGGGCATTTTTACACTGGCAATATGACACCAAAATGGTTATATGTAACTAGTATAATATACAGTGCTATACATATGTATACTGAATTATTCACACTTGTACTAATACATATAGTTGTGTATACTTATATAACACTCCAGAATTAGGGACATTGAGAGACATAATCCTTAGCGCTTTGGTGTATTATTTTTTAATTTGTAGCAGTCTCCATGTATTCTAAACTATGCCACCAATGCTACCAATATTACCTTATGAAAGCCGCGTAAATCAGCACATGCCATCATCTGTGTTTTTACTATGTTCATCATTTTATTTTACTTTGCTTACTATACTACACAACTAACATTTGAAATGCTGGAAGCAACTTGTGGTTGTGTCATCATGGGTACCATTCTTCTGTGTGTGCTACACCACATGGGCTTTCAATATGCATAGAAAAGGTGTCAATTATTATTACAGTGAAATTAGCCCATGCACATACAATGGAATCCCAGTTTCCTCATTTGTCAAATGTGTATAAAAATATTTGCGTGTATTTAGTTTTCAAATAACTTGTTTTCAGTTTTATTTTAGGTGCACACTTATCAAGTATTAGAGAATAAGGGGGATCTCAATTGCTACGTGTGTAGCCATAGAGGGGGAGGTAATCTTGAACATAGTCTTCTAATAGGAATGTCAAGTTTATTATTACGTGTTTACCATAACATATTAGGGATTCAATGGTGGCATGTGTCTCGCATATCTATGATGAAGGTATGGAGAGGTAGCCAGGAGGATCACACCTCTGGGGTGCACACTGCCTCTCCCTTACCTGCTTTTGAATCCTCCCTTTAATTACTTATAAATGTTGCAATAAATAGTCCCACATGAAGCATTTCTGAAAGCTGCATAAAATGTATTATAGCATAGTACATGTTCATACAAACCTTTTGGTAAACTACTTGTACTGGACCAATCAATTTATTCTGTTAGTTTCTGAGGGTTACTGGTTTATGAAATTGTTGACTCCTTAAAGTGCATATTAACTTCAATATATACTTGTGTTTAGAATTCTGAATAACACCCCATTCCTTGTGTGTATGGGCAGCCTATTAACATGTTATAGTTTATTTTTTTATTTTTATTTTTTTTGCAGTTTTGGGCAGTTTCTTTTCCCTCTTCCCTCTTAAGCATGTCTTGTCCAATGTTATGCAACAGACTTTGCCACACAAAAGTCACTTTTAAGTGTTCGCAACATTACTTTTTTAATGCAGTACATTCATCTGTAAATATTTTTGTGTAAAATTTGACAGAAAAGTATATTTACTACACTGTAAATACATGTGACAATATATTGTATTATTTTGCTTTTTTTGTAAAGCAGTTAGTTGCTGTACATGTATAACATACAGAATTTGACTATTCTAGTGTTAGTAATTGTTAACTTCTCTCCTTCCTGCTGTTGAGTATGTCATTTAAATGAAGAAAAAACTGATGCTGTGTATTACAAAATCTCACTGTGTATAATATTTCTTTTCAGGCCATACAAATGTTACTTTACTCACTATCCTGTTAATATTGTAAGCAAGTGTGTGCCAGCAGGAATAAAACTGCCACCGCCAGCCAAACTGGCATCTAGATACAATTATCAGATATGATTGATCATAACTGTTCTCTACCCAATGTTCCCTTATGTATGTACATCCCTTTTTTTGAAGTAAAATGTAAATTCAACCTGCCCTTTTCTGTTTGTCATGTGTATTATTTTTATTGCTGAACTCTTTGTAACTTCTGTTTCAAATACTGTTGTTTTATGAAGAACTAACTATCCATAACTTGTCACACACAAGCATGACATCTCAATAATGTTGGAAGCTTTGAAACGTGTGGAATGTGTTGAGTGCAGTAAGACATCAAACAATGTGATCAATGTGATGCTTTTTTTTTTTTTATTGGAGACCCACCTTCTATTAAACTTGTGTCAAGTGATACGAAAAGCCACAACAACAAGGAGATAACACATTTCTTGCAGTTGAAATATAAGGAGCCTTCATTTGAGCGTTTATCTGGTGTTATGAAATACTTGTGGAACAGTGTATACCGTAGCGATTGCTGTGTCTTATATTCAAAAGACAATGATAAACATGTCACCAGTTATAGTCTACTGGTTAGGTGCAAGCGAATTCACTTGCTGGTTCTTTTGCAGTGTATGATTAAAACATTACTTGGAGTGTTCAATGATACCATAGTATACTGATATGTGCATTGTTCAAGATTTCAACTTTTTGTAACTACAATATATATATATATAAATATGTAACACAGGAATATTGACAATGTAAATACAAAACAGTAAAACAAAGTTTCACTGGCTTTTTAAAAAGAGGCCATTCTGATTATTAACAAAGACCTGGGAATTTCATGAAATACTCGTTTTTTTTGTTTGTAATCTGAACGGTGTATAAGTAAACAAGTACCAAAATGAAAAAGGAGAAACTATCCACTACACAATGAAGACGTTTGTAAAAATTCCAATAACTGCACTTAACTCATTACTCTCTGCCTTCTGTAAAAAAGTCGTTAAAACTTTTCGACTTAACTGAGTGATTGGATTAGGTAACAAACAGTTGTTGCCCAATAGGATCGCAAGATTTAAACGAATCCAAAGAAATAAGTCAAAGTTCAATCACAACTGTGGTCCACAAAATATTTATTGTAGCAGGAAAATGCTTATCCAAAGGTACTGATCTACAAGGCAACATGCAAGGAAAGTCACATTTTATCCCGACTTGGGCGGCAATCACTCAGAATTGGATGATGTCCTGATTATTACAAGGTAAAGAAAACTATAGTAGCTCTGGTGCAAACAAAAATTACAAAAGATAAGAGGTTTTTTTTCACATGGGAGACCCGCATGTGAAAAATGGTGGTGTTCAGATTACTGCCAAACATCCTGGAATTTCCTGGAATCCCCAGGTGTTTGATGGTAATCTGATATCCTATAGCACTAATAGTAAGTTTCTGACTTAAACTGAATCCAGAGAGAAATAAAAGAAAGTACTGTTATTGAAAGTCAGTGTTAAAGAATGTTAATCTGTGAGAATTTCCTATAGTTACATTAAACTCTGTACACACAATGCCTGTTATCCGATGATATTAATTACATTCTTTTTCCAGGGTTACTCCGGTAATCCACTCCGGTAAGTCACCTCTTGTTAGTGCAGCCAGACACAGAAGGAAAAAATCACCAATAGCTTTGAACTGCTTCCCTGGGAGGTACTGGATGTATGTGTGTGCACGTGTCAGAATGTTCGTTTCAGTACCACACCTAAGTACAAAGGTATATTGTTGTGTGTAATCTCTGGCCAATCACATAAAAACATTACAAATCATTTTTGGACGGTTGCCATGTTGCTAAATATCTTAATCCAAGTTACATGTGCACCTAAGTGACATCTAATGGTGTTAGAGTATATTGCAGCTTTAAATAAATGTTCTTTCTCCTGTGCCAACGCCACTTAATTAATGTCTTCTGTAGTTGAGGAATAAATAGGCATTTTATTGTATGGTGCACAGAGCTAAATCAGATTATCCTTAACCAAGTTTTTCCCAATCTATTATGATTTACTTATTTGTACTAGGTCCATATGTGCCCTAAACATCTTAAATATTTCTTGACTTTCTTGTATTGATTTTGAGGCTTGCTCTGTAGAACATGCTGCTAAAATGTATGGGTTATGCAGGTAATCCAGAAGGCCATGGATACAATAAATATCATCAAATGTGGTATGACCACACCGTTGTTTACTTTGTTCCTCGAACCGACTATGGAAGCAGAAGCGCATGGCACTCAGAACTAGTAGCAAAAATGCTTTTGAATTCATTTCAAATGGACGATTGGAAACATACATGTGACCACAGTAACTATCCGCAAAGGCTCTAGAGCAACAATTTAAACATCTGTCCACAATTTTATTATTGCAGGGAAAGAGTCACTAGTTTTAAGCAAATATCACTGTGGTGTATAAAATATGCTTAGTTACTGTTTTACCGTTCTTCCACTAAATAATCCACCTATAGTCACCTTTCTTGATATTGTACCTGTAATGTGCTGGAAGGATAGGTTATATTTCTTTCAAAACTCACCTTTTTTTCTTATTTTTTTACATTATTTTTTACCCTCCTTTAAATACGGTTACTACTTTTCTTTTTATTCACTTATTCTAACACCTCATTCTTATCTTTTTTTTTATCTTTTATAAATGTTAAGCTAAGCTTAAATATTGCTCCTTGGAGTATCTATATTTTACACTATTTCTCTTGCTTTATGCCTCTATGCACACCTGATCTCACATATAGAATACTTTTATCAGAGGGTGGTTAAAATTGCTATTTGTAAAAGAACACACTGCAGCTTTTGTATTTTAGTAATTAGTTATTTTATTTTTATATGTGTTTCACTTTACATAGTCCCTCTTTTGCATGTAGACCTTAAACTGCTTCTCATCACTGAGTTGTCTGAACTTCTAAAGGAGAATAAGGGTAGGAAGTAGTCTTTCTTATCATACTGTCACTGACTCTGATTAAATAAGTATAATAGCCAGTGTGCTTTTGTCACAATCTCTGCACCTTACGCCTTTTGTTTGCATTTGCTGATCACGTGACCTACCTTCAGTTCTCCCATACTTCCTGGTGCTCCCTCGAAGCTGCAGGCTTTATCCCACTCTGTTGTAACTCATAACTCTGCTGGTCTCACTTCTCAGGTGCCTTATTTTAACCACATACTCTGTACTCCCTTGTCAGAGCCACATGTTTCCATCGCCTGCTTCCTGGTCGTGAATCTAGTCCAGGGGTAGGCATCCTGCAGCTCTCCAGATGTTGTCAAACTACACATNCCTGGATGCNTTAACAGTTGATACCTGACAAAACATGATGGGATGTGTAGTATGACAACATCTGGAGAGGCACAGGTTGCCTACCACAGATCTATAATCCTCTGTTCCAGCTCCTCTGTTCCAGCTTATCCTCCTGCCTCTTGTTATACAAATGTCTCCTGCCACTACCCTGCTATAGCTATGCTAAATGTCTGCAGTGCTCTTGTTCCTTAGTTCGCCATCTCAGTGTTCATAAGCTTGTCTAGAGGACCATGACATGCCATCTGCAGTCAAGTTTATCCCCATCTCCAGAAGCTCCTGTAAATACCAGGCTTGGAATTACACTTTGCTCCTTTAGGTTAGTGTGCTCTGTTACTGGACTGAAGCTAAGCTTGGTAACTGACAGATTTTAGAACTATTGCGTTTCCCTGATAATAAGACCTACCCCGAAAATAGACCCTACCCTAATTTTTGTAAAACAGACCAAAATAAGCCCTACCCTGAATATAAGCCCTAGTGAATTCCCCAGGATTTGGGGGCATGATGGGGATAAAAGCAGGACTGTTTATATAAATCTCTGTCAATGTTAATTAAAATAACACCTACCCTGAAAATAAACCCTATGGTGTTTTTTGGACCAAAAAAAATAAGACAGTGTCTTATTATCGGGGAAACACGGTATGTGTGCTGTAGAATGCTGCACAAGATCAAAGCTGTCTAACCTACATATTGTTTATCCTGGATCAGTGGTTGAAGTAAAAATTTAGTGGTGGTATGAAAACATAGCAAACAATAGAAGTGAATGGAGATTTACTGTATACCGTGTTTCCCCTATAATAGGACCTACCCTGATAATAAGCCCTGTCCTATTTTACAGTACACTGTCTAAAATTAGCCCTCCCCCGAAATTAAGCCCTATCTAAATCACAATGAGGTGTCAGCAGCATTAGGGGGAACAATGAGGTGTCATAGTGTCAGCAGCACTTGGGAGAAAAATGGTGTCAAAATGTCATTCATTTCCATTCATTTTCTGGTATGCAGCATAATAAAATAAATTATAACATTTATTTATGTAAAGGTAATGTTCTCTTCTGGATCTAATCCACTATGTCTAAAACGAAACAGTTTGGTTTCTTTGTGAAATATACACCGTTCACATTACCATTACCTGAAAAAGACAGCTTCTAAACTCAGTGTGAACGCTCCATTTACAAAAAGCTGGCTACTGAAAGCTGGTGTTCACAGCCTGCTTTTTAGANGGGGTTTTGCCCTCCTATCCGACTTTTTCAGTCAGTGTGAACACTAAAAAGCTGGCTTTCCTCTCCCATTGTGTTTCTGCAGCGCTGATTGGCTCACACAGTCAGCTGTTTCCAGCACAACACTGCCTGTCTCTCACTCCTCCC
>JABWIB010001494.1:16176-61249 GCA_016617825.1 Platyplectrum ornatum | reverse complement strand
TTTGTTTCATGTTAGATAGTCGGGAAAATCCAGCTGAAACTAATTTTACCACCCACATCCAGAGGAAAAAAGGACTGAGGACATCACCAATCAAGCATCACGGACAGAGACAGAGNCCACCTGACCTGCCAGNCCAATGTTGAAGACAGAAAGTGTACATCCTATCTTTTGTCTACAAAATGTATAAAATAGAATGTGCTACCAGGTTGTGCTGCAGTACTGTCTGATATATGCCGCTAGACTGACGTTGGTCCATTGCTGTAATCAGGATCATTTTATCCAAGTCGAGTTATTGAGAATACATGTTTTAGGGGTGTTGAACCCCAAAAACATGAATCCCTAAAGTAGTGGAGAGACTTCTTTTCTTTTGAGGGTAAATGTCTGCATCTTGCAAACTATTGTGAAATTTGTTTATTTAACCAAGATTCAGAGCATCAAAAGGGGTTTAAGGACTGAAATGGATTTAACAAAGTAACGGACAGAGGAAAACCTATGTAAAATGACTACTTTAATATGCCTATATCTTATCAAACTTAAAGATAAATAAAATGCAATGAGCCTAATTTGAATATGGACATTATTTTATATGCATAGACTCTAAGGCCTATATTTATTAAACTGGAATAGGAACATGGACATGTTGCCCATAGCATCACATTCATGAAGTTCCATTTTGCCTTGATTTGAGATCTGAGTTTTATGTGAGCCCTGCCTTCGTTCAAATCAGAACCCAAATTTTTATTGTATTCCTATATGGTTGCTCTGATGAGAAATACACATATGCAGATCACAAATACTGAATATCTACTATTTGACTACATTAAATTGTTCTTTTGTCAAAGGTTTGGATCTGGTTCTATGATATTAAAATTAAAGACAATAATGTCTGTAATATAGAAACACCAGTCTACAGATCGTTAGCCTGAAAGGAGGGCCCTTTAATTTAGCCAGACTATTTGTTATTACCTAGTCTTGTTTTATAATGATTGTTTAAAATTTTAAAGTGCTATTTAGTATAATTACATTATTAACAATATTAACAAATTAACATATTAACAAATAAATAATAAATAGACCTAAGATAATTAGATGTATCTGCTATAAAGTTATTTTTCTTTGCTCTTACAAAGGTTTATTTATTTTTATGTGCTTATGTTTTACACTGAATACTTACTACACTTTGTGTAATTTTAGTAGTTTTTGTATTTTACTTTTATCTTCTCCCTCTTCGGCCTAAATTTACTAAGCAGGAAGATTGTAGGGAGATTGCAAAGTGGGGATGTTGTCCACAGCAACCAATCAGATTTGAGCTCACATTCTCCAATATGTAAAATGAAACTGAGCTTGAATCTGATTGGTTGCTATGGGCAACATCCCTGCATTATAATCTCCCTTCAATCTCCCTGCTTAGTAAATGTAAGCCTTCGTTTTCTTCCGAGAAGAAGGTTGTAGGGCTGTACAAGAGGAACTATTCACAGTAAACAAAAACAATATAATGCAATTAACATGGACATAAAGGTGTACATCTTACTTGTCTGTTATTAACACATGCACAGCTAGGAATAATATTTTAATGTCAGGTCAACCCTATTGGCCATTGCCTTTCTCCTTACAAATAATTAATGTGTGATCACTAAGAACACAGAGGTCAAACAAAAGTGGAAATTGTTCAAACTTAGCTCAAGAGGTAAAAAACTTTTCAACTTAATAGACTTTGTAAATTTAGAAACTCTGAAATAAACCCCTCTGGACTGTAATGTAAATTCCCACGTGTTCTTTACAGAAGCATATTTCATGCTCTTGTATTGTAGAACATATAAGCAAACCTCTTAGCTTATTTCCAGCTGTCTTCTAAAGACTCAAGGAAACAGTGAGGGAACCTTTTATCTGCAATTTTATTAGGAAAAAAAAACATATTTTACTATGTAACAAGAATTAAGTATAATAACTCAGCCTATTTTCAGTTGAAATGGAGAGATGTGATGACAATATATAACATTGACAATGCGATTACCATATTTATTCTAGCAGCTTACAACAGACAGCAGGGAAAATCCAGCAAATGTTTTACTGCAAATCGTCCAGGTAATGAATATACTATCTATTAACAAAATTGTGATTTTTAAAACTTTTATAGATTTTTAACAGTTACTTTCTTATGTTTAATTTGTTTAAGATATTTTAGAACTAAGATATTTGCTGTAATTAGGACTGGTACTTTCCTAAAGCGACAAAAATAGCTAATACGGTAGAGGACATCTATGGTTAAAGATAATTACCGTATATACTTGAGTATAAGCCGACCCGAATATAAGCCGAGGCGCCTAATTTCACCTAAAAAAAACCTGGGATAACTTAGTGACATCATACAGGACAATGATTCGACAGTTTCTATCTGTCTGTTTATCACTTACACATTTAATACTTTTTTTTATTTGTTTTAATACATCACATACTTTAATACGCTTATATTTATTTATAGTTAAAAAATTGTTAAAAGTTGTATTATTACCTACAAAGTATATAGTGCATTTCTTATTTACCTGTTCTTTTTATATGAATAATTAATAACACATTTAATAATAGCACCTACCTCTTTTATTAGAAATTATTATATATGCCGAAAAAATTTGACTATTCAGAAGGATTTGCATCAATGGTAATACTATTGCTAATAGAAATCTGACCAAAATAACCACCAACCACGCCTTGTATATTGCTGAGCCTTAGAGGTGAGTTATTCAATATCTTTTTAATTATATAGAACAAACGTTTCTTAAAGCAGAGGCATTATTACACACTGGGGCATATTTATTTTGTGCTGGAACCTCATAATCAGATTTTAAACCTTCTAGTGCAACATTTACATTTACAAACTTATTTATCCACCTTGTACTATTAATAATCTTAATGGACCTGAAACAGGCTTCTTGAAAAAGTAGTTGTTCTCACGGAATTGACATTTTGCGTGTGCATATGCACACTTTATGCTATTCCATTCTGAATACAAATCATAGAGATCTAGACTTCTATAATGGAACAATATCCGATGGTGGGGTATTCAAAGTTATTTAGTGGAATGTGAATCCAAGAAGTGGGAGAAGAAAAGTATGATTCTTGATTATTGTACAGTAAGCTTTATTTTTAGCTCATTTGTGAAAACTTATCTTTAAAGTAGAGGTCAATTCCATACGTGCAAGGGAAGTATCCATATAGGAGTTAGGATCTCACAGAATACTTTTCACATCTCAGATTCTATCCAATATCATTTCCATATTTTATATGATATTATAAATAAATAATGTTATAACATTTTGACATTTGTCACAGATGGGAGAAGAAAATTACACTACAAATTCAGCATTTATTCTCTTTGGATTTCAAAACATTTCCCAGTATAAATTTCCAGTCTTCTTTTTGTTTCTTGTTATTGTTGGAGTGACCTTATCTGGAAACGTCTTCATTTCCATATTGATATTGACTAGTCACCAGCTTCACTCCCCCATGTACATTTTTCTAAGTCATCTTTCTATAACTGATATCTTAACAACACTGGTTATTGTCCCCAACATGCTACGAGTCTTACTAGAAGAGGGATCTGCCATTACCTTGGAGGGGTGCATTGCTCAACTTTTTCTATATTCTGTATCAGAATTAGTTCAGTGTTCTATTCTCACCATTATGTCTTATGATCGATACTTGGCCATCTGTAATCCATTACATTATATATCAATCATGAATTTTAGACTTGTGAATATATTAGTTCTTTGCTCTTGGGCTGTAGGGTTCTTAATAGCTCTGATTTTAGTTATCCAAATATATATGTTGAAGTTCTGTGGCCCGAAAATTATTGACCATATATTTTGTGATCATTTAAACCTCTTAGAAATGTCTTGTTCAAGTACCTACTCGCTGAAACTAGAAGATTACACTTTGGCCGCACTGATAACATTAACCTCATTTATTCTCATATCTTTCACTTATGTCAAAATTCTTCTGTGTATCTTTAGAAACAGTACAATAACAAAACGGAAAAAAGCTTTTTCCACATGTATTTCTCATCTATCTGTATTAATTATATTTTATGGTTCTTTAATAGCAGTATATGAAGTCCCAGCAATAGGAAATCAAAAAAAGTTTCTATCGTTACTATACACAATTTTAACTCCATTGTCCAACCCTGTTATTTACACGCTCAGAAGTCAGGAGATTCGAAGTGCTTTTAAGCAAATAATAATTGCTTCATTGTAACAATTATATGTGTTTTTTAAATAGATGCATTATTCTGGTTAAAGTATGCAAACATAATGGAAACCAAAATAAAGTTGGGTTTAGCCCTTGTTTATTAACAACAAGGTCGTTTATTAACAACAGCAGTTGGTTTCTGATACCCCAACGGCGCCAAAAACCATGGTTATTGCTGGGTCATACTTGGATGACCGGATCATGGTGCAGTGTGGACTGTCAATCTTAACAAATCCAGGGTTATTCTTAGGTACAACCAGGATCTCCAGAGGTGTGAATGGGTCAACCCAGAAAAAAAGGTCCCTGGAAAGAACCGCGGAGCAGTGTTTAATCCCAGAATATTACTATGTCTGAAATGTGAACAGGGTATGTGTGCTAATATTTCCTGTGTTTTGTGGTTAAAAAAAGTGAATGCAAAAACAAATGAATCCTTCTCAATTATATGTACCATCTTTTATGCCCACCCAGTTGTCATAGTGTATACTGATATATTGGCATCACCATAAGAATTATATTGTACCCATGATGCACTTGAGTCAAATCCAGAATTTGTATCTATATGGGAGATTGCATACAACTGAGTATAAATCCTTTATTTATCTACAAACAATGGCATGTAAAAAGGCCTATATTTGCTAAGCTGCAGGATTTAAAAAGTGGATATGTTGCCCATAGCATTCAATTAGAGTCCATGGATACTGTTTTCGCTGCATTACTAATGTGGAGTAAGAAAGATGAAGATCTGTGGGTATATCTGGGCCAACAATTTTGCAGATATCCTCAGATCTGTTCCCAGAGAGGGTAAAGCATTGAGCCGCTCCATAGCACATGAGATGTATAATATTCTAGAAGAAGTCGGTCACAACAGAACGCATTGAGTTTGGCGGTAATCTACAGGCCACCCTGGAAAATTGGTGAAGCTCTATCCGGGATGCTAACTACATCTCTCATTGGGTGGAAGTGGTCCACGACATTGTCATTTTTACGGCTGTTTACTTTATACTATTTGTTATAACCTACTCAACATGTTCTACTCTGCTTATAACTATTCACCCACAGTTTCTGATACTAACACTGCTGTGAGACTGGATCACACAGAGCACTGAGCACTTATACGATACAACCTGGCTGCTCCATCCATTGTATAATAATAGCACTTACCCCTGTGTATCAATCCCCAATACCCTATAGAATGTAAGCTCGCGAGCAGGGCCCTCTTCCCCACCCATTCTGTCTGTTACCACCCAGTCATGTCTTATTGATTGTTAAAATTATACAGCGCTACGTGATCTGATGGCGCTATATAAAAACCTGTTAATAAATAAATAAAATAAATAAATTTGTTATGTGATTTTATTGGAAAGATACAAACGAAAATAAAAGACTTATATATGTGTATATATGTGTGTGTGTGTGTGTGTGGTGACATGGCTTCCGGCGTGTCAGATGTGATGGTGGTGTTTGATACAGGCGTTCCCTGCGCTCTGTGGAAAACATGTACAATGAAACAACAATAGGCGTATGCACACCTTAATACGACACCAGTGTACACAGTTTACCATACTGGGCAATAGTATGTGTACAGCAATGGAGCAAGTTTTGTTGGCGCTCACACAGCAAAATAACACCAAATAGTAGGCGAATGTCTGTGTAATGCATTAACTGAGGTTCAGGAAGAAATCCATATATGTCACCAAGTCATGATTAACCAGTCCCATTATCCTTTACATCCGACAGTACCTCAGCTACAAAGCCAACTGTGATCCCTATTCAAACACCCATGTCAATACCCACAAAGTTGCCACAAGGACCACAACATGGGCCATGAACCAGGTGTGGCACAGTGACAAGGGGAAAAGAACCTTGTACTAGAGAGTTTGTGAGAAAAAGAAAACGTGATTACCAAAATCTGTTTAATATATGCCATTGTTATGTGTAGCTAGGTTGTAGTTGATCCCTTAATGTATGAACAACATTTGTTTTTCACTTTGTGGGGACAATTTCAATTTAACATATGCGTTTTTTAACTTCAGGGTGAGTGTTGGTTTTGTATTGGGAAATAAACAGATACATGTCCAGCATTTTCAAAAGCTGGTAATGGTCCCTGAACTATACATTGGAAGAGGCCCCATCTGTGTCTTCAGTTCTGCCTGGCTGCTGCCAGAATCATTGTCACTGACTCCTATTACCTGTATAGTTAAGGCTGCGTGGCTGAGGATTCATTGCCTCTCATTATCGTGGAAGAATGCGGAGAACACCTATATAGCTGTGCTGTAATATGTTTTATTTGTTTTAGTCAGGAGTGACCTGAGTTCAGTAAGAACTGTACAGGTGAGGGGTTTATTCTGTAGTTTTGTTTTATTTTGTTGCTGATATATAATTATCCTGGAGACCGGCACTCCAGTGGTACAGCTCATTCACTTGCCAGGGTGTCCAGACGAAGAGTCATGGATACAGGACCATAGAGAAGAGGCACTCCTGGACTTCTTAATAAAGTTGTTGTTTATTTAAAACATATTTATTTAAAACTTATACCGACATTTCAGAGGAATGGTATATATATATACACCATTATATATATATATATATATATATATATATATATATATATATATATATATATATATATATATATATATATATATATTGTGTTTCCCCGATAATAAGACACTGTCTTATTTCTTTTTTTAGGACCACCATAGGGCTTTTTTGGGGATAGGGCTTATTGTACTGACTTGCTTTTAAGCCAATCATGGATTCCCCTAGTGCTACTGACATTATGACACCTCATTGTTCCCAGGTGCTACTGACATTATAACACCACATTGTTCCCCCAAGTGCTACTGACATTATGACACCTCATTGTTCCCCCAAGTGCTGCTGACATTATGACACCTCATTTTGATTTAGATAGGGCTTAATTTCAGGGGAGGGCTTACTTTAGACAGTTTACTGTAAAATAAGATAGGGCTTATTATCAGGGTAGGTCTTATTATAGGCGTAACACGGTATATACACAATGGTCGAAGTGGAAATTTAAAGTGCTAGTATAGACTTTTAGAAGTGGGGGTATGGAAACACAAAATATAATAGAAGTCAATAGAGATTTGAAGTTTTTTATTTAGATCGGTGGAAGAAGTGCTGGTATGGCATACCCCCATATACATCCCCACTTCGAGCCCTGTATATATATATCGGAAAACCTTGCTCCGTGCCTCTAGCTTTCACCCACGACCGTTAAAGTCAGATCTCCCCTACTCTCAAATTATACAGGTGGTAAGAATTACCTCAGATGCCCCAAATTTAAAAGTAAAAGTGCATCAAGGTTATTGTAAACAGGAAGTCAATCGGGCCATTCAAAAGTGCTGAGCCCTGGATAGAACCACGTTACTAAATCCTAGCACAAAGGAGGACTCAGGACTCAACAGGATGATCTTTTTCACAACCTACGCATCTACTTCTAGAGCATTACAAAATATCATACATGACCACTGACATATTATAGCCAGCAACTCAAAAGTGCCACAGTAGGTGGTCCTCCTATTTTTGTTACAAAAGGAGCCCCAACCTCAGGGATAAATTAGCCAAGAGCGATTTGAGAATTGAGCCACAAAAACTTGACTGAGTGCCAGTTTGGGAGTCTTCCCATGCAGTGCATGCATCAATTGTAGGTTCTTGCTCCAAGGGACAAAGTTCAAGCACACCTCTAAACAATTTGAGTTCAAAATCCTCCATAGGCTCAATTGTAATAGCAAGTACATAGTTTACATAATTCAATGCCCGTGCCCTAAACTCTATGTAGGCAAGAAATCACAAAGAGGAACACCAGACACTTGTCACAACATAAAATGTGAACAACACAAGTTCAGATAGATCCCTTCAATGTCCTTACTTCTAAAATTTAAATAGAGAGTGTCCTTTTCTTCCAAAACACAACTAGGTGTCCCCACCGATCTCAATGTTCATAATCAATTCCTCATTGCTTGCCTCCTCCCATCATTCAACACACCCAAAAGGGAATGGAGAGATGTATATAGTGTAAATCCGATTAAACTGTATTTAATAAATAAAGAATTCCACTCACAAAGCTGTGTCTTGAGTTTTATGCGTGTTTGCTATATGAGTTGTTGTGTCCTTATCTCTTTGTCCGTTCCACTGCACACTCCTCCTCTCGCAACGTATATGCGACAGAAATCAATATATAGTGTAATTCCGGGGATGATATATATATATGTGTAGGAAATAGGCGATCACACTCACGTTTAGATGGCTTGGTAATCAGCACGTTCATGGATGTCTTTTCTCCATGATTCTGCAACTTCCTCCACTGATGTATGCTCAAAGAAAACAAAGAATGATCCCCTGGAAAGATTCCTCAGGTCTTCCTCCCCCATTAAGACTACAAGAATACTCAATTGTCTTGTGTCTTGTAAATATGCAAAAAAATCCACCCGGCTTCCACGGTCCTTAAAATGTAATGCTTTATTTATTACAATCTTCAAGCACCCTTTGGGTGCAGGCTGCCCACTCTAAGCAGAGAAAGAAATATACAGAGGCTATAGACACTATAAAGATAGAAAGTAGGGCTCAAAATACAGTGTTCTATCCTCCTCGTGCTATGGGTCATTCATCTGCACCAGGGTATGCCCCCCACCAATGCGTTTCGACTTGTTACAGTCCTTTTCAAGGTTCTTGGATGGTTAGGAAAGAGGGAGGGCCCACCATCCACCATCCACCAAGCCCAGTTCGGGTTTCGCGTTTGGCCAAGACAAATCAGGTCTGGACCTGATTTGGCCTAACACTCGTGCCATACGGGTCTAACCACTTTCTGCAGAAGATGACCTAGATGGATGATGTTGAGGCGTACTTGACTGTTTTCTATTGAACTGTGTAAAGAGAGAGTTGGTCTAAGGCAAGTCTGGTGGCACCTTTTTTGCCTGGGGAGACACAAAAAGCATACTTTGATTTGTGCCTGGCTGATGCTATGTACTATGAACAATTAAACAGAGAGAGATCCTTACACGACTGGGAGTTACCGTATTTGTTTGTGCACAGAGTGCACAGGTGCACCACTAGGAGTCCCAGCCAGAAAAGTCTCCACACTCTCCAATGCTTGACCCCGCCAGTCACAAAGTGGCTGCAACCAGAGACTCTGATAGGCCCACAGATTGCCAAAAGTGTTGTGATGGACCAACACCTCCTATATTTGCCTGTTTCTTTGCACAAGTGGGTGAGTCACGCTGACCCCAAAACAGTTGACCAATCAAGATGGTCGAGAGGTATGTGGCAGCAGAGGAACTGTTGAGTGTTTACCACCATGCTCCAGCTTTGCAATGGCAACCTCCAGTAACCCCAAATAAGACTGTGTCAAGAGACAGAGGTGCTGGGCGGTGGAAAGAGTATGAGGGGGGTATTTACTAAAGGTTGATTTGTTCAAATCAACAAAGGGAATAGATTTGCTTGTCGAATTGTCCATTTTGCTATTTACTACCTGTTAATTTGGTCTAAAATAGCTTGTGTGGCTGTCGATTTCAAATCCCTTTTCTCAAATCCCTTTCCTCCATATAAAGCATACAGTTTTCAAATTTACTAACTGTTGATTTGATTTGATTCACAACCAGTGAGGAAAGGCTTCTTTACAGTAAGGACAGTGAGGATAGGGATTTCAAGTTGACAATGATGAGATAATGTTCAAATTGACGGTCGATTTGGCCAATTCCCTGCAAATACATACCAAATTGACAAGGATTTGATCTCAAATGTAAAATTGAACCAAATTGACGGGGATTTGAAATCAACATAGCAAATCCACCAATACTTAATACTAAAAATCCCCAGGCCATATTGATATCAAATCCCTGCAATTTAAGTCGATTTGAAATCCAATTCCATACCTTTAGTAAATTCCCCCCTAAGAGTTTACTGTGGATGGTGAAGCTGAAAATAGGCAGGCAAGGCCCGGTTGGTTACTACTTTGCAAGAGACTTGAGAATTATAAATGTTTTCGCCAATGTGATATTTGGGGGACTTATTGCTGCTGATGCAATGTGATACAATGTTATACTGGGGAGTGACTTTACCCACTCTGGAAGTTATACTATACTAGCCTGTGTTTCATGATACCAACTTGCCAATCGAGCACCCTTACATCGCCCCGAAATTAAACTAAGCACTGCTCTCGGCTAATCAGAACACGGCCATGTTCATATAACCGTCACGTTGATTGAGTGGCTCAGTGTTTAATTAGCTCACTAGGGACCACAGGTCATCTACTGTATTTTTCCTTACAGAAGTTATATATACAAATGCTGATTCTCTGCCACCAGTAACATACTTCTTTGGATTACATTTATAAGATTGTCCACTGGCTCAAGCAACTTTAACTGCCATTTCACACAGAACCATCTTGTTAACACCGTTGTGTCGGGACTAAGCAAACTCATTTATCCCCCTTTTTTCTACTCTCAGTCTATACCAACTTCTAAAGAAGAAACATAACTGTTCCAACAGCTGCTACTTTTAGTTAACATCATATAGAGCTTGCTGTATATTGCATGTGCATCTCCTTTACAGTCTGTATCTCCTTAAACAAACTGTTAGGGCTGACGATCGTGACAGGCACAGTTCATAGCTGCTGCGATCATCAAATCCCCATCTGAAAGTACAGCCAGGAACTCTATCCTCATTGGTGGTCAGGGACCACCTGTCCTGGCTGTCTATCAGCCACGTCACCGCCCCTACCCCTTCTCTTGCTTGGGGCAAGGCTTATTGTTTACCCAGGCTGTCTCCTTGGCAGCCGGGGAAGATCCTATCAGGGGAAGGAGGACTGGCCCAGCTGTAGCCAGCTGATTGGCTAGCCCCCTCATAAATATACCGGCAAGTGCATTCCTCACTTGCCGGTTATAGCATCCTGCTGCCATTGCCTGTTTCTTTGTCCTGTGGTTCGCTCCTTGTTCTCTGTTATTGTAGCTCTGCTCTCCAGCTCTCTCCCTCTCCAGCCCTGCTCTCCAGCTCTCTCTTTCTTTCTTTCTTTCTTTCTTTCTTTCCTTCTTTCTTTCTTTCTTTCTTTCTTTCTTTCTTTCTTTCTCTCTCCATCTTTCTCTCTCACCGGGCTTTCCATCTCTCACTAGTCAGCTGTGTGGTGTTGCTCCTCCCACTGGGAGGGGTTCCCCTTCCAGGAATTTCCTCTTAGTGTGGGTTGTTGTCAGTTCTGCTGTCCAGTCCGCTATCTGTTGTGTGTTCATCTGTCCTGTCTGTCTTCCACCTACCTTTTCAGCACTGGTTCAGTGGTCACTATCCAGGACTGCAACCTGCAGTGGGACCCTCCGCATGCAAGTACATCCCCACCATTAGTGGCAAGGGTGAAGTCCAGTCCCCGGTTAGACTCCGCACCTGGCTCTAGTGTCTTCCTGTTCCTTGGCCTCTCAGTCTGTGGCGACACACTAGTACTACCACCCATTACTACTGGGGTGGTCCTAGCATTAAAACTGACCAGTATAACATGGAACCTTCTCTTGCTGAAATGGTCAAATCCCTGGCAGTCCAAGTTCAGCAGCTTACCCAGGTTTGCCAGGACCTCACCATGAAGGTCAATGCCCATGATGAAAGAATGAGTTCTGCTGGACCCAGCCCCGATCCCCTAACCCCTGTTGTAGATGTCAAGATGAATCTGCCTGATCGATTCTCCTGGGACCGCAAGCTGTTCCGAAATTTCCAGGAAAGTTGCAGGTTGTACTTTCGTATGCATCCTCATGCTTCCGGATCTGAGCAGCAGTGTGTGGGACTGATGATTTCTCTGCTACAAGGGGACCCTCAGTCCTGGGCATTTGGTTTACGAGAAGATCATCTGGCCTTACAGGTTGTGGACTCCCTCTTTTAATCTATGGGGTGCTGTATGATGACACGGACAGGATGGTATCCGCTGAGGCTCATCTTCGAGCAGTAAGACAAGGTCATTGTAGCGCAGAACAGTACAGCTCTGAATTTCTGCAGTGGGCCTCTGACAGCGGCTGGAATGATTCAGCACTCCGTAGCCAGTTCTGTCAAGAGTTGTCAGAGGCCATCATGTATACCCTTGTACAGTTTCTCAGTCCTAAGACCCTGGAGGAATTGATGTCCCTCGCTATCAAGGTGGACCGTAGCATTTCGGAACGAGACACCGAACGGGGTGGGTTTCCAACTTCAGTAGCCTCCTCGAGCGCAGCAAGGTCCTCTGGGAGGGGGAACCCAGGCAGCTGGGTGCCTACAGGGTTCCACAGCAAGAGAATCTCCGTAGATGATCCTTGGGACTTTGTTTCTATTGCAGGGAAAAGGGGCATTTTTCAAACCAGTGCCTGAACAAGCGAGCCCCATCTGGGAAGTCAGGAAACTCCAAGGCCTTGCGGAGGATGGGAAGATCCGACAGGGCATACCGCTTATTTCCCTAGAAGATGCCTTCCTGCTGCCTGCCAGTGTCAGTTTTAGAGGTAGCAGTTTCCTGGTTACAGCTTTCCTTGACAGTTGAGCGGCAGAGAACTTCTTGGACTCCAGGACAGCCGCCCGATGGGGAATTCCAATAAGACCTGTGCCTCAGGGCTTTACGGCCTGTGGATTATATGGTAGACCACTTACTGGAGGCAAAGTGAAGTTTTGTACCCCAACTGTCCAGTTGACCGTCCAAGCTCTCCATACAGAAATCACGTCTTTCCTGATTATTGATTGCCCCTCGACACATCTGATATTGAGATTTCTTTGGCTTGCAAAGCACAACCCGGTCCTGGACTGGTCTACCAAGCAACTTACATCCTGGGGTTTCTCCTGCACAGAATCTTGCCTGCTGAGACCAGTCCGGTTGGGGTCTATTCAAGAACCTAGGGTCCCAGTACATTACCAAGAGATTCTCAATGTGTTTTCCAAGGAAGCCGCTGACACTCTTTCACCTCACCGGGACTATGACTGTGTTATCCGCCCTTCCAAATCCCCGGGATTTTTCTTTGTTGGGAAGAAAGACTGAACCCTGCGCCCTTGTATTGATTATAGAGCACTCAACAAGATCACAGTCAGATACACTAATACTATGCCACGGATTTTAGACATCTTCGACCAACTAAGACAAGCCAAGATATATTCCAAAATTGACCTCGGGGAGCTTACAACCTGGTGAAAATCAAGGAGGGGGACAAGTGGAAGACAGCATTTAACACTCCATCAGGCCACTACGAGTAGCTAGTCATACCTTTCGGTCATCCTTATCTACTCCTCCTCCTTAGCCGAGCATTGTGACCAAGTTCAAACTGTATTGCAGAAACTTTGTGAAAATCATCTGTATGCTAAAGCAGAGAAGTGCATGTTCGAGAGACACAGTGTTACATTTTTGGGGTATGTGATTTCCTCGGAGGGGTACTCTATGGATCCAGAGAAGGTCAGAGCGGTGCTGGAGTGGGCCCAGCCCTCCAATCTGATAGCCATTCAGAAGTTTCTGGGGTTTGCAAACTACTACAGGAGGTTTATNCAGGACTTTTCTCTCAAGGTCGCTCCTATTTCTAACCTTACCAAAGCTAGAGCCGATACGCACAATTGGTCTCTTCAAGCCACTCAGGCTTTCAAGACTCTCAAATCGGCCTTTACCTCTGCTCCAGTTCTTCCTTTCATTGTTGAGGTAGATGCTTCTGAGATGGGGACAGGGGCGGTGCTTTCCCAGGTATCCCCAGTGGATAATAAGTTGCACCCGTGTGCCTTCATGTCTAAAAAATTCACCCAAGCTGAGAGGAATTATGAGGTGGGGAACTGTGAACTATTGGCGACAAAGCTGGCCGTGGAGGAATGGAAGCACTGGGAAGCAGAGGGAGCGGTGCACAAGGTGTCTATTCTCACGGATCATAAGAACCTCACCTATATTGAATCAGCCAAGAGACTGAATTCACGTTAAGCACGATGGGCCCTGTTTTTCACAAGGTTTGACTTTGTTATTACCTTTAGACCAGGGTCCAAGAATCTAAAGGCTGATGCTTTGTCACGCTCTTTACTGCCTCAACACTTACCATCTTCGCCTCCACTTCCTATTACTCGTTCTTCTAGGGTAGTGGCCCTCACCTGGGATCTGTTGTCCAGTATTCGGGAGGTTCAGGATCAGACTCCCAGTGATGTTCCCGGTGGATTGTTTTTCGTTCCTTAGAACCTCAGGAAGACAGTTCTTAAAGAGATCCATGAAGCCATGGTTAATGGTCATCCCGGGATTAGGAAGACACTGGAACTCCTCTCCAGGCGAGTTTAGCGGCCATCCATGAGGCCTCAGACCAATGGGCAGATAGAAAGGGTTAACCAATGTCTGGCGCAGTACCTTTGGACCTATATTTCCTTCCATTGTTCCCTCTTGAAGCCAGTCAAGTGTTCTAAGAAGTTTGGTTCTGTATCGTCTGGCAAGCCTCCTCCCGTGGATGTGGACGACCACCTTGAGTACGAGGTGGAGAGTATCCTAGATTACCAGAAGGTGGGGGGGCGAGTCCAGTTCCTGGTGCATTAGAAAGGTCAACATAGCTCCCCGGCAGGCCAAAAAAGATTGAGACAGTGGCGGTGCTGGTGGGTGAAGGCTGTATAAGTGTGGGGCTTATCCCTGACACCACTGCATCATGTCACAAAGTTCTTTATTTTTAATAAATAAAATAAAGTTATTAAAAAGTGTGTTTTATATTTTTTTAATATTTTTTTTCATTGATAAAAATGTCGGCATAGTATTGGGATACTGTACTTTTACACACAGCAATTTAAAAGAATAATTTAAATTGGATTTTTATTTAAAAACCCATTTAAATGATAGGAAGGAGTGGAGACTGAGCTGGAGACGCAATGTTTTGCGCAGATCGGCTTTGAATAGCGCAGAGTCCGGCCCTTGCAACATTCACATATATGCTTTTAGCAGGGCTTAGCCCTGCCAAATAGAGGCACAGCCTGCACCAATGTCAAGACATGGTGAAGGCTTAGCACAGAGCTGTAGAGGACGGTAATGTTCTGAATCAGGTCCTGAGTCTGGAGCCTTTGCAAAGAAAACAACAGTAGCAGAGAAAAAGGCTGCCCTATACGTGCGTCCTAACGAAAGGTACATGTTTCTGCTAAAACACGCACCGTTACCTGGAAACTCAGCATTAAAAAACTCATTCAAATATATATTTTTTTATTAATAGAAAATCATAGTAACAGCAACCTCTATACTATGCTGGCTTTTTTACTGATTAAAAAAATAAATGAAGCCGAAAGTACAGAGGTTGCAGCTATAGAAGCTGTAGCCTCTGCGCTTACGGCTCCTGTTTCCTGTTTTCCAGAGGTGCCTGTTTCAGGAGAAACACACACCTCTGGATTGGCCACAGGCTGTGGGTGAAAAATCTGGATCCGATCCTGTATTAGTAGAATTTGTTTTAATGTGATGATTACAATTTTGTGGATAATATTTTATATTAATAGTAAATTATTTAAATATATTTTATATAGTGCTTCTCATTGGAAATCTGGAGTTTAAAATTTTTGAAACTGGTAAAATGAACTATTTTTTTCATATATTTCCTTTATACATGCTGATTTTGGCAGTACTGCAATACAAAAAAAATATTTGTAGCAAATTAATAAAAACAAAAACTTTTTATAATTTATACTGATTAAAGCAATATTTATTTCATAGTGAGTGCTTAATAGCTGCAATACTTTGATTTAAAACACAATCAAATATGTCATATTTAATATGATTTTTACATTATTGTACTGTATACTCATTTTTACATTAAACCGTTAATGATTTTATGGAGGAGTTAATTGCAAACACAAAGCACTATCTAATTCAGAGCTCTGTTCTACTAATTACAAAGTGATGACTTCATCTGCTCATTAAAAATAGGTTCTGTCTTAACAAAGACTGTGAACAAATTAGAGATCTCTAGATAATGTTCTTCTCTGTAACTGTCTATGTGGTATTAATTAAGCTGATTGTTAATAATGTAACTTTTAATAATCTCTTATGCGTAATGTTAATATTACAGTATACACAAAACAAGCTTATTAATGTTTGCAAGAATTGCAGTCTGTTTGTTTTACAGAAATCTAATTAAACATCAGAGATTAGAGACATTTCAATGTCTCCAAACTCATGTAGCTACATTTCCCTAAGAGACTGCCAGGCTCTTCTACTGAATAATGAGATTCACTTATTTAACATAATTCCCTGGTCTCTTTATGTATTCTTAGCTTGTGTGCTTAATAATATGCAACATCACTGAAATATCTAAATATGTATTACTGATCCATTGAAATGAATAATGTTAGTTTTCCATACAAGCTTGTCAAATACAATTGACAATATCTGAAAAATATAAGCAAATATTACTGTAATATTAATAATAATAACAATAATAACAATAACAACAACAATAATAATAATAATAATAATAATAATAATAATAATAATAATAAAGATACACGTACTACTACTATTAACCCCTTCATGATGCGGCCTATTTGTTCCCTAATGACCAAGCCCTATTTTACAACTCTGACATGTGTCGCTTAATGTGTTAATAACTTTTTAATGCTTTTACTTTATCCAACTGATCGTGGGATTGTTTTTTCGTGACACATTGTACTTTAAGTTAGTGGTAAATTTTGATTGATACAGTGTGTATTTTCTCTTGAAAAATGCGCAATTGTCATGAAAAATGCGAAAATTTCAAAATGTTACTTTTTTTGCTTGTAACACTGATAGTCATACCACACAAAATAGTAATAAATTATAATTTCAATCTGTTGCCATCATTTTTTAAACCACCTTTGACATTTTTAGGATGAAATGAAGCTCATAAACTTAGTAGCAATTTTTCCCAATTTTAAGAAAACTAGAAAGTTTCATAAATTTCAAAAACTGCACACCTCAAAGTATCCAAAACTGCATTTTGGAAGTTTATTAACCCTTCAGGTGTTTAACAGGAATGAAAGCAAAATGAGGGTAAAATTTCCCTCTTTTAGCAAATTTTCCATTTTAATCCGTTTAAGGACAGATGTTAACCAGAAGACAAAACTTAAAATGTAATCCCCTGATTCCAATGATTTTAGAAATACCCCATATGTGGTTGTAGAATACTATCTGGTACAGTAGAGCTCAGAAGGGAGGTAACACCTTTTGGCTTTTTTAGTGCAGATTTTGCTGGAATAGTTTTCATGACCATGTTACATTTGCAGAGCCTCTTTTGTATCAATACATTAAAAAAAAACAAAAAAAACAAATGATACCATTTTGTAAAGTACACCCTTCAAGGAACACATCTATGGGTGTAGTGAGAATTTTGACCTCACTGGTGTTTTTGTTAACATTTGGGACGTGAAAAATTAATTATTTTTTTCATTAATTTGTTGATTCACAAATTTAGTGGGACACTGGTGTAAAAATTGTCCAGGTATAGATGGTATCCCTGGTCCAGCAGTGGGTGCACCAACTCACACACTATTTTCCCACTAATCCCGAGTAAGGGGGGACATTGTGGGGGTTCAATTTGTGTGTCCCTCCCTTCATAGTTTCTTAATCTATGCATATAGCCAGATGCACTTTCACACTGCTTGTACATCTTCACACCATACCTCTCCCGCTTGCTTGGCAGGTACTGGCGGAACTTTAACCTGCTCTTAAAATCAACTTAAATCTGTTTTTTGGGGGTGTATGCCTGGGCAAACTTTTCACAAAAATGTTGAATAAGGGGCCTAAGCTTATATAAGCAGTCAAAATTATGGTCATCCTGGGGTGTGCACAGGGCATTATTAGTAAAATGCAAAAACCTTTGAATTATTTCAAAGCGGGTCCTGGTCATGGCTGTACGCATAATTGGGTAGTAATATAAAATGGTGCTCCAATATGACCGTAAAATGGGATTTTTAACTAAACCCATATGCAGAACAATGCCCCAATAAACACAAATGTCCCGGTCAGTTACTGGGGTCCAGATAGGCTTATACAGTTCTACATAAAATAGTAAAAGAGGAAAAATGAATGATTTTTTTCTTTAGTGATATCTTTCTTAGAGCCAGACCCACAATAGCAGGGGAGGAGGTATAGCCATACACTGTAGGACCACTGATCATCACATCTGGGGAACGGAGAAGTGATGAATGTGGACACTGTTGTTATTGAGACTTGTTATCTGACATCAGTGATAAGTATCTCTGAATAGCTGATTGATGCCAAATTGATTATTGGTCTTTTCTTTGACTATTTGGGCCCACTGAGAGAGAGTAGAAACCAGACATGTTTAGTCAGGAATATATTTAGGCTTGAAGATCCCTATTACTATACAGAAATAGGGCTATTTTCAGCAGCCTTTAGGGTTATGTTCCAGTCAGGGTTGCCCTTATCAGGACAGTTACCCTGAGATTACACCAGGGATTGATTGTAGTTGAGTGAGGGACTGGTAGGGGGAGGCAGCATCATATTCATCATTGTATGATTAACCCCCCCCCCCCTTGCTATTGTGGGCCTGACTGTAAGATATCACTAAAATAAAAAATCATTCTTTTTTGCTCTTGTTCTTACTGACTGTTGCATAATCACCAATTGCTCTGATATGCTGTTGGATGGCGGAACTGGAGCAGCGGAACTTGTCTCAATCCATACTTCTGGCACTGGCTCTGTTGATGCACTAGGTAACCGGGCCTCCACCTACACATCCGATTCATCGTCATCTGATGAGGTTGAATTTCGTGCATAATCCCTGTCCTCCAGGTCTTTAACAGCAGCTAGACTTCACCATTGAGCATCCCTCTGCCTATCACAGGAAGAAATAATGACCTCTTCTTTCCAATTCTGCAATTTTAACAGACACTTTTGCATGTGCGTTGCAGCACAAGCCCTTCTCTTTCACCTGTTGGAACGATCTTGCGTTGGTTTCACAGGCGTCGTCTCCGTCCATTCCTCCTTCACCAGCTTGGGCGCCCAGTTCTGATGGAGTCCTCTGTGGACTCACTGGTGGTGGATCTTCAAGATCAGGGCATCAGGCTTTCATGAAATACCTGTACAGCAGCACATACTGCACAGTCCTTTTTGTAGTAGTCGGTGCGTCCAGCACCTCCCCCTCTAGACCTTGATTTGGTCCGCAGGGTTTCAGGGCATTCTGTCCTCCTCGCAGTGTTTTCTGTCTTAGCCCACTGCAGTTCACATAAAACTGCCCACGAATAAGGCTCTACCTCGCTTTCGATGAGGAACTCCGCCAAATGTTAATCCAAGTATTCACAGGTGTTGCAAGTGGAATCAGCTCTGCTGACAGTGCCACGTCATCCCAGCCGGCCACCTTCAGCCAATCAGAGGCCGGTCATATGGCAGCCACATGTTTGGCGGACCTGAAGGGGAACTGCAAGTTGGGGCAATCAGGGCCAATGTGGTGTCCATTGATTCAGTTAAGTAGCAACCATAGTTATTTGGTGTCTTGTCTTTGGCAGATACCCCCAATAGGTTTGTTTTCTGTTGTCAGTAGACAGTAGAATATATCTGTATTGAATCTGATTGGTTTCTGTGTAACGGCGGGGACGGCGGCCAAGATGTCGGGGGAAGATGGACTACGGATGCCCTATCGACACGACACGGTAGATCTTCCAGGTTCCACCGTGGACTAATGGGAGGGCAGCTTGGGTGACGGCGGTGCGGCCGCAGTCCAATCCAAGATGAGGCGACCGCGGGTTCAGGGGTGAGAGACGTGGCAGGCCATTCGGGACCTGCCACATCATTGGCTCCGCCCCAGGCCGTGGTTATAAAACTCGCGGCCGCGAGAAGAGACAGGGAGAGATGACGACGCGTCAAGTGGAGGGAGCAGGGAGCAGCGAGCGGCTCTGGAAGAGGAGCTGAAGAGGACGGAAGACGCCGAGAGTGAGTACTGCGGTAAGCCCGAAGACCCACAAGCCAGGCAAAGGGATACCCAGGACCCCGCAAAAGAGCTTTTGGGTCCTTGGGTGTCTGGCACGTGGCAGGAAGTAGCGCTGCGGCTCCACGGGATGGCACCACCCGGTTCCTGGAAGATCAGTGGCGGAGACAGGTAAGAGACAGGCGGGCGCCTGTCTTGGTGAGTAGGCAGACGCCTCCTGTTCATCCAGGCTAGCACATCCAGGCCTGCACATCCAGGCCAACATCCAGGCTAGCACATCCAGGCCAGCACATCCAGGCCAGTACAGTTCCAGGCCAGTACAGTGGCAGGCCAGTACAGTGCCAGGCCAGTTACGGACTCAGGCCAGTACAGTGCCAGGTCAGTGCAGACCCAGGCCAGTACAGTGCCAGGTCAGTGCAGACCCAGGCCAAACAGACACAGGCCATACCAACCCAGGCCATACCGACCCAGGCCAGTGAGACGCAGGCTGAAATAGACCCAAAGGTAGGACCCTCTTGCATATAAGCCTACTCCCCCCTACCCAGGCTTCGAATACGTATCCTCCAAAAAACAGGATTAGACCCTGTAGTACCTGCGGACAAATTCTACCCCTCTCCCCCCTGGGAAGCTACCTTGCATACGTAGATACTCTTGCTCTGAAGTAACGGAAAGTGTATTAAGGAAACAGGGGGAGGCGCTTGTTGTATACCAGTTCTTACCTTATTCATGTGTGTAAATTTCTATTTTGGAGTTATTGGGGACATCTTTTCCCCTCCTGTTAGTGTTCACAGTAAGAAAGTTGTTGTTTTCCCGTGTTTGGGGAATTATTGCCTGTTGATTTGGACCTTGTTTCCTACAGGTGGAAATCGGATGTCCTCGGGCAGAGTATAGATGGTGGTAAGGAGAGCACGCTGAGTAAGGCAGAACACTAGCATCTTTGGCTAGTGATTCTGTGCTCCGATTGTCTCAGGTCCGCGGCAAGAGCAACCCTTAATAGTGCCGGGTCACACACTCGCCGCTATTGGGGAGCTTGGACACTCCTTCTTCTCTGTTCCCTATCTTTCCGCCAAATGGGCACGTTCCACCGAGGTGCCATATCCCTCTGCGTTATACCAGCCGCCCAGGGAGAAGATAGGAGTGAGAGCCCGCCCCAGGAGGAAGAGCGGAAGACCCCAGATGGCCCTCTCATGGCAGTAAGTAGTGGGTGAGTACCCGTGTCTCCTCGTAGCTGGTTACATTTTTTGGCATAGTCGGCAGGATCATGTCTGACGAGGAGAGCGACGCGGGAGCATCCCGAAGGCCATTCAATGTGGGAAGCACAGGCGGAGGCAGAAGGGGGATGGGCTTGCCCCTAGGAGCAATCCTAGCTCATCTACCCAAGTTTGACGGGAGGAACACTCTGCTGTCGGAGTGGGAGGAACACCTGCGGGGAACCATTCACCTTTATCAAGTGAACGCGCAGTTGGAAGCCGAACTAGCGTTACAGGCGCTGGAGGGAGTTGCCCGAAGGACGGTGTGGTTAAATCCTTCCGAACAGAGGGCGAATTGGATCAGTTTTGTAGGATACTGCAGGATATAAATGGGGACACGTCCTCCATAGGGTTCTTGAAACAGTGGTTCTTCGCCCGTACCCAAACAGAAGGGGAATTGATTCCACAGTTCGCAAACGCCCTGCTCTGGGGGATTCGGATCTCACCTTACGCGACCAGTTCGTGATGGGCCTGTATAACATCCCGCTGCGCCAGATCCTCAGAGATAGGACATCCTCGAATATGGCTCTGTCCTTTCACCAAGTCCTGGCGGACGCCGTGGCCAGGGACGACAATTTCGGGCCGTACACTGTCTCCTATCAACAAGCGCGTCAAACACAGGAGCCACCCACTACTGATCGGCATCCCTTGGCTGATTGTGTCAAGGACTTGAAATATGTCCTGACCCATATGCGCCAGGATATGTTACAGCTCTGGCAGGAAGTCCAACAACTCAAAGGGGAGCGGCGGGAGCGAGATTCCTACCACACCCGTGAACCGGATGGTGCCAGAGCCCCTGGAGAGGGGAGAACAGGGGTGACTTGCTCCGTTGCTGGAATTGCAGACGTCCGGGACACTTTGCTAGGAACTGCCCGGAGAGAGGCAACCAGTGGGGATAGCCTTTAAACTAAACTCCCTTGCGGTTATGTGGCCAACTGCGGGGGAAAACAGAAACTTCGATACAGAAATTAACTCCACTGAATTGGTGAGGGAATTCCCCGTGGTGGTAGCCAGCATAGAAGGGATGAAGCAGAGATGCCTATTGGATACCGGGTCCCAGGTAACCACCATGGCAGAGGAGTGCTTCAAAAAGGACTACCCAGGGTTACGGACCGGTAAGGCTCACTAATGAATACGGTTGACCTTGGCTAACGAGCTCCCCATTCCGGTGGTAGGGGTGGTGTGGATGAGGATCAACTACTGTGGCTGGGATTTGGGGAAGAAAGGAATTATCATGGTGGCAGGAACGGGGTTACAACATGGACCCGTAATGCTGGGTATGAATGTCTTTGCCTATTTCGGCAAAAAGGGGCCAACTACTGGCAATCTCTGCGAGTGCCGAGGCCCGTCCAGCAAGCGCTACAATGGGTGACCAGACTTTGTGAGGGCCAGGAAGTGATGAAGACATCCGGACACCTGGGTCAAGTGCATAGTCCAAGGAACCAGCCATTGGGTCTCCCGCCTCAACACGAGCAGACGGTACATCTGCCTATAGACACTCAACTTAGGCTGGAGGGACTTGAGGTTCTGGTAGAACCAGCAGAAGTAATTCAGGGGTGATAATGGGTTTCTAGTAGACCGTACCCTGGTGGTAGTGAAACAAGGGTGAGTGTCTGTGCTGATGTGCAATCTTGGGACTCTCGCTCAGCAGATTCCCCTGGGGACAGTCATCACTTGGCAACCAGCAATACACAAGGACAGCGCTCACAGTGGGCAAGAGATGGCCTTGCGAGTAAACCAAAAATCCCCCTGGGTGATGTCCATCACGAAGGTAGATCAAGAAACTCCCACACCAGAGTGGAATGGGACTGTCATTCGGGAACAAAGGAACGTGTCGCTGGAAGAGCTGGATGCCGCAGGGGTGAGGGAGTTGGATGAGATGCTGCGGGAGCGACATTGAGTGTTCTCATGTCATGAAGAGGACTTTGGACTCACCGATGAGATACAAGCTGGTGGAGATTCAGGACTGGAAAACACTGTGTCACTGTGGATTCTTAGGTTTGACCAGCTATTACCGCGTTTTGTTTGATTTTGATTTTGATTTTGCAAGGGTGCCCCAACCCCTTTCGGATCTGCTACAGGTCTTGTCCACTGAAATAAAACATCAACTGGTGGAATGGGGTACCAACCAGGTGGAGACATTCAGCCAGGTGAAAGAGGCACTGTTGCGGGCTCCCATCCTAGCCTACGCTGATTTTATCCTGCCATTCATTGTATACACTGATGGCAGTCAACAGGGCCTGGGAGCAGTTTTGACTCAAGTCCAGGACGGGCGCAAAGGGTGATCGCTTTCGCCAGCAGAAGTCTGAGGGAGACGGAGAGGATCCCCGGCAATTACAGCGCCTTCAGGCTGGAGCTGCTGGCAGTGACTTAGACGGACACCGAAAAATTTGCAGAGTACCTGACGACTGGAGAGGTCAAGTTGGTGACAGACCACAACCCGCGCACATTAAATATCGGCCCGGGAAGTTCAATCAGACCGCCGGCGCGCTCTCTCGGTTCCCGACACTCCCCTATCTCCCCCCTGGGAAGCTACCTTGCATAGGTAGATAATATTCCTCTGAAGTGACAGGAAAGTGTATTAAGGGAAGAGGGGGAGGCGCTTGTTGTAGTTTACCAGTTCTTACCTGATTTGTGTGTGTAAATTTCTATTTTGGAGTTATTGGGGACACCTTTTCCTCTCCTGTTAGTGTTCACAGTAAAAGAGTTGTTGTTTCCCCGTGTTTGGGTTATTATTGCCTGTTGTTTTGGAGCTTGTTTCCTACAGGTTGAAAACTGACGTCCTCGGGCAGAGTATAGATGGTGGTAAGGTGAGCTTCTCCTTCTTAATTATATTGGCCCTCAGCCCGCTGAGTAAGACAGAACACTAGCATCTGTGGCTAGTGATTCTGTGCTCTGATTGTCTCAGGTCCACGGCATTAAATATCGCACATTAAATATCAGCCCGGGAAGTTCAATCAGACCGCCAGCGCGCTCTCTCGGTTCCCGACACAGGATCCCCAGGGTCCTAGTGACGAAGAGCAAGAGTGGGATGAGATGCCGGATCTGACCAGGGTAGTGGGCCAGAGGAAATCTGCAGGGAACGCAGGCATGTGCGTAACGTGTACAACCCTTCTGCAGGAGCCGGCCATCGGTTGGGCCACCTTACAGGAACAGGATTGCAGCCTCCGTCAGGTAAGGGACTGGGTGCAACACCAGTACTGGCCCACGGTCAAGGAGAGAGGCTGTCTGACGGTCGTGGTGAGACGACTGTTGCATCACTGGGACCGCCTGATCCTGAGGGAAAGTGTGCTCTGTCGTCAGGCACACCTACCATCAGAGCTCCGTACTGTCTATCAGATGGTGGTTCCAGAGGCGTTGGCGAGCGGCTTAGCACAGGAGGCACATGTGTCCCAGGCTCATCTTGGAGCGTATAAAATCTATCAGTGGCTACGACTCCAGCATTACATGCCGCGGCTCCTAAACACGATCGAGGCTGTGTGTCAAGCGTTTCCCCGATGTGGAGTCACCAAACCAACGGAGCAACGGGTAACCCCACAAGTCATTCGGACTAGTCGGCCGTTTGAGCTCCTAATGATGGACTATGTCCTGATAGGGGATTCGGTCAGTGGGCACCGCAACGCCCTGGTATTGACGACCACTTCACAAAATTCGCAGTGGTAGTGCCAACACGTGATCAAACAGCGGATAGTCCGGTACGAGCAGTAGCCGAGAAGTTCATTCAAACCTACGGTTGCCCGGAACGGATACATTCGGACCAAGGGGCTTGCTTTCAGGGGCATCTCATGGAGGGATTATGCAAACTGTATGGCATACCCAAATCCTGCACCACGCTGTATCATCCGCAAGGCAACGGGGCTTGCGAGGGGTTTAACCGTATTCTGCTACAGATGCTGAGGACCATAGAAACAGACAAGAAGTCGCACTGGCCCAAAATAGTGCCGGAGTTGGTGTGGACCTACAATCAAAGCATACACCAGACAACTGGGTTCCCTCCCTACTTTTTTTTTGTTTGGCCGACCGGATCGGAAATTTCATGATATGGAGTTATGTAGTGCTGAGAAGGAACGTGACGCAACAGTCGCTGATTGGGTACAAGAACATCAGAGAAGACTGGAGCAGGCTAGAAGAGTTGCCGAGCGATATAATAGGGGCGCCGGAACCCCTCTTGGAAGGACAATGGGTGCTGGTGCAGAATAAAGCTAGCCAGCCCAAACTCAGCAGCCACTGGGAGCCCGAGCCTTACGTAGTTAGACACCGTATGGCTGGTCTTCCTCTGAGCCGTTGGAACCTCGGAAGCTGCAGCGTTCTGCGCGCCTTACCCGAGGTCAATCCCCCCCCTCCCCCCGTTATCAGGATCCGGCATTCATTTGGTCACAGCCACTCCTTGTGTGGACCACAAGGGACAAATTGGGGGAGAATGTAATAGCCGGAATAACGGGGGGAGATGGACTGTGGCTGCCCTCTCGGTGCAACACGGTGGATCTTCCAGGACAGCCTGGGTGACAGCGGCACAGCCATTGTCCAATCAGAAGAGATGGCCGTGGGTTCAGGGGTGAGAGATGTGGCAGGCCAATCGGGACAGGGAAAGACAGTGGCGCGTCAAGTGGAAGGAGCAGTGCGCGACTCCGGAAGAGGAGCTGAAGAGGACAGAAGACACCGGCGGACCCAGGACCCCACAAAAGAGCTTTTGGGTCCTTGGGTGTCTGGCACCTGGCGGGAAGTGGCGGTATGGCTCCACGGGACAGCCCCCGGTTCCTGGAAGATCAGCGGCGGAGACAGGTAAGAGACAGGCAGGCACAGCACATCCAGGCCATCACATCCAGGCCAGCATCCAAGCCAGTACAGTCCCAGGCCAGTACAGCCCCAGGCCAGTTACGGACTCAGGCCAGTACAATCCCAGGAAAGTGCAGACCCAGGCCAAACAGACACAGGCCAGTGAGACCCAGACTATACCGACCCAGGCCATAACGGCCCAGGCCATACCGAACCTGGCCAGATCGATCCAGGCCGAAATAGACCCTAAGGGTCTACGTATGCTCCACAAAACAGGATTAGACCATGTAGAACCTGCAGACAAATTCTACCCCCCCGCCTCCCCTATCTCCCCCCTGGGAAGCTACCTTGCATATGTAGATAATCTTCCTCTGAAGTGACGGGAAAGTGTATTAAGGGAAGAGCGGGAGGCGCTTGTTGTAGTTTACCAGTTCTTACCTGATTTGTGTGTGTAAATTTCTATTTTGGAGTTATTGGGGACACCTTTTCCTCTCCTGTTAGTGTTCACAGTAAAAGAGTTGTTGTTTCCCCGTGTTTGGGTTATTATTGCCTGTTGTTTTGGACCTTGTTTCCTACAGGTTGAAAACTGACGTCCTCGGGCAGAGTATAGATGGTGGTAAGTTGAGCTTCTCCTTCTTAATTATATTGGCCCTCAGCACGCTGAGTAAGACAGAACACTAGCATCTGTGGCTAGTGATTCTGTGCTCTGATTGTCTCAGGTCCGCGGAAAGAGCAACCCGGTCTCCCCTTAATAGGCGTGCCCACCACTATTGGGGAGCTCGGACACTCCTTCTTCTCTGTTCCCTATCTTTCCGCCAAATGGGCACGTTCCACCGAGGTGCCACATCCCTCTGCGTTATACCAGCCACCCAGGGAGAAGATAGGAGTGAGTGCCTGCCCTGGGAGGAAGAGCGGAAGACCCCAGACAGCCCTCTCAGGGCAGTAAGTACAGGGTGAGTACCCGTGTCTCCTCGAATCAAGTTACACCTGCAATGTCTATGTCTAGTAAATTTAGGCCTAGATCTCTGTTGCACTCAGAGCACAACAGCAGTCTGGATTGGGTCCACATTTTTTTCTTATTTTACAGTTTATTATTCCTTTTGAAGGATATTGAGGATATTAGCGAGAGTGATCAGTTAAATCCATGGTGGCCAATAAGAAAGACTTTTCCTGGGTATTACAAACGTAAAAATAATATGCTTAAAAATGCAGAGAATGGGGTCAAAATGATAATTAGACAAATAACCTTTTATAAATTAACCCTTTCAGACCCTGTACCGTATATATATGCTGCAGGGCGAGGGTCTTTAAAGACGAGCGGTGTACATATACGGCGCTCGTTTAACAATGCCGCGGGAGTGACAGGAAAGTAATGGCAGCTGTCACCGACAGCTGCCATCCTACTGAAGCCGGGGGGGACCAAAATGATTGGTCCTGTCCCCGGCAAAGGCTGTGATTGGCTTGTAAATTCTGACCAGCCAGTTGCAGCTGTAAAGGCACAGATCTGTCAGTCTTCTAATAGTAAGCACAGATCCTGTGCTTATTCAACACAAACAGGCTATTAGTAGCCTGTTTGTGAATGAATAAGAGCAGGATCTATGTTAAAAAAATTAATAAAAAATAATTAAAATAATTAAAAAATAAAACAAATGAAAAAAAAATAAAATTGTTAAAAACCTATATCTATTGTGTCCGTGTGGGATTTTTGTTTACAAAAAAGTTGTTTTTTTTTTTTTTTACTCTAATGATACAAAAACTGGCATAGTAGTCATGGCGGTTACTATGTTCAGCTTTTGTGAATGAAACTAATGTGAATATTTCCAGCATTAAAAATAGATTTTCACATTAGTTTCATTCACGATAGCCTGCATAGTAACTGCCGTGAGTACTATGCCAACTTTTGATGAATGAAAACCTGACAGGAAAAATGTTCACGCTACAAAACATCAGTGGGGTCAAACTGATCACTATACCCGTATATGTGTTTCTTGAGGGGTGTAATTTATAATATTGTATTACTTGTTAGGGGATTTTAATCTACTGATACAACAGTTGGCTCTGCAAATGCAACATGGCGCACTAAAACCATTCCAGCTGAATCCTACATTTCTGACCCCTACGGTGTACCCAAATAGCGTTTTACAACCATATATGGGATATTTATAAAATCTGCAGAATCAGGGAATTACATTTTTGGTTTTGTCTTATGGGTAACATCTGTCCTGGTTAACGGTCCACAATAAAATGTATTGACATGTAAAATTTGCTAAAAAGAGGGAAATTTTAAAAATTTTACCCTCACGTTGCTTTAATTTTAGTTAAACAACTAAAGGGTTAACAAACTTCCAGAGTGCTGTTTTGTATACTTTTCTAAATTTTTCTAAATGGGGTCATTTATAGGGGTGTCTATCACATGGGCTCCTCAAAGGGACATCCAACGTCAACTGGCCCCTAAATTTTTTGACACTTTAAAATTTTCTTAAAATTGTGAAAAATTGCTTCTAAGTTTATGAGCCCCCTACCACCCTAAAGAATTATACTGAGGTTTCAAAAATGATGGCAACAGAAAGTAGACATATTGAAATTATTGTTTAGTAACTATTTTGAGTGATATGAGTATCTGTGTTACAAGCAAAAATTGTAACATTTTGAAAATGCACATTTTTCACGAAAAAATTCAGACTGTATCAATCAAAATTTACCACTAACTTAAAGTACAATGTGTCATTAAAAACTTATTACCACATAAAGTGACACATTTCAGATTTGAAAAATAGGGCTTGGTCATTAGGGACCAAATAGGCTGCGTCATGAAGGGGTTAGTAGAGGTCAAAACACACAAAAATGTGTGATGACCTATGACTTGATTCAAAGTTTCAACTCAGCCAGGCAGGCTGATGTGTGCGGATCTGCGCATGCACAGATCTGCTCTGAATTGAACGTATGCAGATGCAAAGCGCTTCTTTGCATCCTTGGGACTGAGACGCCCCTTTTCTCACATACATATGCACTTTTAGCAGGGCTTAAGCTGTACGCAGCAACATAGAAGCAGGTGATTTCTTATAACATTTCCTATTACCTGCTTCATTAAGTGTAAAAAAAAGGTTTGCACTTAATGAATACATTTTTGGATATCTCTGAATTTGTTTTTGTACGTTTATGGGTTTTTTGTAAGCAAATTTAAAATTTTATAAATTCATTTCCCAAACTGATAATTACTAGATTATTACTAGACTCTACATACATCAGCTACACAGTTAATTCTAAATGTGCCAGCCTGTTGAGACCTTTAAATATAGATATGTCTGGCCTGTGATTTAAATCCCTACTGATCATGTCCAATGAATATGTCATTTATTCTTAAGAAATATATAAAACCACGTAGAACTCGAAACAACATGAGGTTATCAAACCATCATTTAGAATAATAATAGAATTATACAGAATAAGGTGCTAGCTTTACATTAGAACTATGCTAGCTACCTGGACACAAATCAGATTTGATCAAGGTAAAGTAGATCGATTTTAGTAAGACTATAATATTGTTTTAATGTTTTGTCATATGTTAAATAATCCTTTCTAAAAGTTTCATTTTTCAGACTTGAATTTTTAATACATCATTTTGAATAAACTAACTTAATTATACTTTTATTTAGATTTTTAATTAAATAGGAGATTATATCAACAATTTTTTTAAATATATAGAGTAAATAGTATTTTTTAAAGCTATATTTAAAACAGTTTTTCTACCAGTGCACCATTTATTTATTTACTTATTGCTCCAGAATGAATTTTATTTGCAGTATTAATTCTGTTTTCTGTATCAGAATTTGTGTTTTTTTTTATATTTTTGATTATTATTTCTCTTCTTTTTATTTAATTTTTAACCCTTTGTGTGAATGTAAAGTATATTTCTTGAAATACTTGAATGCAATGTTTTATGTTAGAGATTGAAGTCTAGGGCCCAAATTTACTAAGCATGGAGATTGCAGGAAGATTTTGGATAAGAAAAGTGGAGATGTTGCCCATAGCAACCAATCAGTTTCGAGCTTTCAGTTTCATTTTGAATACTGTCGAATATGATAGGTTGTTATGGGCAACTTCCCCACTTTTCATCTCCCTGCAAACTCCCTGTTTAGTAAATTTAGACCTAGATGTAGATGTGGCAATGCTACTTATTGGTAAACACTGTACCTTTTTGTATAGGGTTCCTAGCATCCTTGAATATGCAGGAGGGTTGGGCAGGTCTAAAAGTGTATGAACTAAACATATTGTGAACACACACGTGTCCCAATGTCATAATTACTTGTATGGATGTTTATCTGTGAGGTGGCATAAGTTTAAAGTACATACACCTCAATGCACAAGCCGTAGCTTTAATTGCAATGCGCTATGCAAAAACCGGAACATGACCACAACTCTAACATTTATGTTCGACTTATTTACAGCACTTTATTACTACCCTTGGGCCAGATCCAGATTTCTTCCTTCTGTTCAAACAAAACCAATTGCAACCTTCATAACCACTTTGACTTACACTGATGGATTTTCGACAGTCAAAGGATACCTAAAGTTTTCTGTATCTAGGGCACAGAACCTCTCAACTTTGAGCACACAGAAAGTAAGAAAGAACATCCACATTTCCCCTTCCCACATATTTAACTAGTCCTAGGAGAAAAATTACTAGCACTTTTTTTTAACCCATGGGCAATTGTTTTACGCCACATTACTATTAACCATGTTGAACTCGAAACGAAATGAGGTTGTACAGAAAGAGTGTTGTACAGAAAATATTCATATGGTATATCCTCAGCCCAGTCCATAGTGTGCAAACTTACAAATGAGTGCAAGTTAATGGCTAAGGAGTATCAATCCTCAGTTTTGGATTTCTTACTAACAGATTTGATTTACATGTATGTGGAGCCTATTTACCTAATAGCCTTGTAAGTCTTCATGAGCAATTTATTATGCATGTGACATAAGCTTGGATAACAGTTTCTATTGGTCTATTAGGAATTGTGAGACTTCTCATATTGGGACTAAATGTCTCTAAAATTTTAACCCTGGAAACCTTATAACATTCCCAGCAATTTGTTACTTTAATAAAGGTTTAATAAAGGATGTATTTTTAGTACAATTTTAAATGAAATACTCAATAGTTTTTTTTTAATATGGTTTAATATTATATTATTGAAAGTATATAGGTTTAATTTGGCACAGTAATTCTTTCCTTCTCTGTTTTTACGTGTACAATTTATGTGTCTAAACTTGCCCACCAAACAAATTTTCCTACATTCCCCATGTGCGTTACTCTAAACATATAGGAAACAGATCCATATGATCATCATTGCGTAGTATGAATTGACAGGCTATTTACACACACAGCCTTGTTATTCATTTTGAGTCTGTCCCCTAAAGGGTCCCATAAAGGGTATAGCTGCAAAACAAAAAATAAAGGTTATTATAAAGATTATCATAACGTAGGTCTAACAAAATTCTGCAATATAATGACAATTTGTGTATGGATGTTATGTCATGCATAGACTCAATTGTGATTTGTTTAAAAGGAAAGATTCCCAATCACGAACAATTTTTTTTTTTTTGTTGAACATACAGGATACATTATCTAATGTTGCTGAAAAGCGTTTTACCTAACATATTGTTATTGATTATATTCATAAAATGAAAGTAGTAAATGAAACTACAGTTACTGAATTCCTTCTTTTGGGGTTTCAGAACTCCCATATAGCGAACTGTATATTGTTTTTGAATTCTCTTCTAGCCTTTATTTTAACAGTGGTGGGTAACTTCATCATCATTTTGCTTGTGGCAAAATCTCAAAGTCTAAAATCACCCATGTACTTCTTCCTCAGTCACCTGTCATTGTCTGACATCCTGCTCTCCTCATCTGTTACTCCGAAAATGTTGCAAATTATAAAAGATGGGGGCAGTTTTATAAATACCACTAACTGTCTTATACAGTTATTCTTTTACAGTGGTACAACAACTACAGAATGTCTTTTGCTCACAGTAATGTCGTATGACCGATATTTAGCCATCTGCCAGCCGCTCCATTATAATACCATCATGGACACGAGCCTTTGCTTACACTTGGCTGTATGGCCATGGTCCATAGGATTTATTATAGCATTATTGTTACTTGGTTTTGTGTGTAATTTTGAATTTTGTGGTCCCTATATAATAGACCATTACCTTTGTGACCTTGCTCCACTTCTAGAGTTGACTTGCTCGGACCATTTACTGTTGGACATTATAGACTTTATTCTAACCATCCCATTCATCATTTTTCCATTTTTCTTTGTTGCATTTACCTATGTCTTCATTGTTATTACCATCCTGAAGATCTCATCAACCACTGGTCGAAAAAAGGCCTTTTCTACATGCAGTTCCCATTTGATTGTAGTGAGCACATATTACGGGACTTTAATGAATGTTTATATGATTCCATCAAATGTTTACAGTTATAATGTCAATAAGATTATATCTCCTTTATATACAATTGGAACACCTTTACTAAATCCAATCATATATAGTTTTAGAAATCAAGAGATTAAAGTTGCTTTCCATAAATCTGTGGCTACCATTCTAACATTGGCACCATTTGACCATGTCTCACTTAAAATAAAGCCAAAAACTTGATACATTTTTATAGTAGTAAAGCCCAGGTCTGTGGACTCTAAGGTCTATATTTCTATGGAATGGAAAGGTGGAGATGTTGTCCATAGCAACCATTGCATTCTAGCTCTCAATTTCCTTTTACATACATGTACATGTTACATACATGTTAGCTATGGGCAACATCTTCACTTTTACATTCCTGCAGTTTTGTAAATATAGACCCTGTATTTTTTGTTTGCTGTTAAACTTTCCTTTCTTTCTTTCTTTCCTTTCTTTCTTTCTTTCTTTTTCTTTATTTTAAAAAACAATAATATTTGTTTTAAAAATAGGTTATGACATTAACAATGTTATCTCTACAAATAATGTATTTTTTGTAATTCTCTATTTTTTATATGGTAAAGAAGGTACCTAAATATAGTCAGATCTGACCACAGTAATAAAGGCCTGGAAAACATAAAATGCCCAAAGCAATCAGATTCTAGCTCTCATTTTCATGTATGTCAAATTAAAGAGCTTGGGGGAAATTTACTAAAGGTCGTGTTTTGGAGTGTGAATTTCTTGCTGTGATTCGCTTGGTTTTTCTGGTGTTTTTAGAGTCAGTTCAAGTATTCACTATAGGTCGTGTTTCGTTGTCGAGAATATGTCACATGCAAGTTTTGTCAAGTTTTAGGGTGAGTTATGTATTTCATTGCGAGTTTCATTTCTCACACCGCCGAGTTTAAATTCTCACACTGTCGAGTTTTAATACAACCTAACCTCCAACCAGACACTGCATAACACCGGGCTGTATCATACGCCACACTGAGGCGAGATTTTAAACTCGACCTTTAGTAAATTTCCCCCTTTGAACCTGATTGATTCCTATGAGCAACATTCCAACATTTTCAATTCTACAGTTTTGTTCATTTAGGCAATAGTGTGACAGAATAAATGCAAATTATTTAGTACTAGTAGAAGGAGAACATGGGGAAATAAAAACTTTGGTGAGTTTCTTGGCCACTCACCACCTACATCTAAGTACAAAAAAAATTCAAATCCTTCTTCTATTTTACTTTCAATAAGACAATAGTACACGTACTGCACTTGATTCAGGATTACACAAGATACGACTTCTGCAAACACCCACATGCGCACCAGTTGTGCACAAGCAGATCCCCTGGGCCGGACATGTCCTTCCTTCTAAGTAAATTACTGTAGGTGGGTGGCAAGAGATTTATATTTAACTTTAGGCATGTGGCTAGCAGAGTAAGTGTTGCTAGCCCCCGCCTTCTCTGAAAGAGAGAGGGGAGTGATTCAATGTTCTTATGCAGTTTGCGCAAGAGAGAAACTTTGCAACAACCCTGCTTATTAAAGTCAACAGTAAAGGACAGCATCTAGGCCATGAGTAGGTGATGAGTAGAAATTAACGCAGAATTGTCAACAGAGATTATAATGAAATACAAATAAATTCAAGGGTCAGTATAGACTTGATAGCCATAGAAACCAGCTACTTAGAGTTGTGTAAACAAACAATAATACATAGTAAAAAAAAAAGACATTGTGATGAAGCAAGAAGTGCCATCTAGTAACTGTTAGTGTTGCCCTCATTCCTCAAAGTAAAATAATACTTTGCCTGGCTGCCATCATGGACTTTAATTTGATGGAAATTTTTTATAAAGCCTTTATCAATCTATCTTTACAGCAAGGGCATGTTGTTAGTGCGATCTACAAATGACATTATGACCAATCACTACCGCCTCACCAATCGAATCACTAACCCTAAGTATATTCATGTATAGACTTTGGGGGTAAAAAATGTTGTTGATTCTGTATTACTGTATTAAAGTCTAATCTCCAGTCAGTCAGCCTGCTGTATTGGAATTATCTGAATAATGAAGGTGATTGATATGGAACAATTAAACATGGATTTTTTTGGAATTATCTCTTTACTGGTTACACAAACATATCGTGTATTTTTTTTAATGCGTGTAAGGTACATGAATTTATAATTAATGATATCCATCTGTGGTTACCAGTCACTTTCTTATTACTACTTAGAATTTACGTAGTAGCGTAATAGTGTTCCATACATCAATTCTGGTGGATAAAAATAGTTGGCATGAAGGTTATTATGTTGAACAATTGGTTTGGCCTGTAGTAGTATAACCCATAAAACTGAAGCAAATGGGGAATTATTGGAATTTAAACCACAATAAATTCTAGAAAGATGTTAAGATGCCCTGTCAAAATGATGAACAGATTGTCAATATATATTGTAAAAAAATATATATATTTTTAGAATTTGGCATCAGTGTGATTTTACTGATACTTGTATTTGTTCATATATAGGTTGGCAATATGAGTTCATGTCATATTCAATTCAATTCCTCTTTAGGTCAACGGTATAGTGTATTATTCTGAATGTGTGATTAAACAGTCTGTAGGTATCTCTCAATAGGAATTGAGGTATATATGCTGTTCACTTTAAAAGTAAATTGAGAATGGGTCCATGAGAAGGCAAAATTGGTTAATCATAAATAATATGATTACAATCTAAGGGAGATTGGGGACAATTTTAGACAGCTGCCAATTTACCTGATGGTATGTTTTTGGGATATGGAAGGAAACCAGAGCACCCAGAGGAAACCCACCCAGACACGAGGAGAACATACACATTCCACACAGATAAGATGCTCTCTGGGAATCGAACTTACAACCTCAGTGCTGTGAAGATCCTCACTCTCAGCTCTTCTGGCAAGTTGTTTCACAAGTTAGCGATGAGGCGGTTACAAATGTATATTTGTATATGTCTGTACATATGGTCCATAATTCTATTAAATTATTTAATGGATGGGTTGAGGGACAATGACTTGCTTGTTTGATTTGCCTCTACATAGGTTATCCATTGGGCAGTCTATTGTATGCCATAATAGATTAATTTGCTTTGGTTTTCCTGGTGAGTTCCTTTTGATGAATTGTTGGGATACACAATAAAACAAAATTTATCACATATTTTTCTTCTCTGATAGGAGCACTAGGAGTGAGGGTAAATTGAAAATGTGTTTAACTAATTTGGACAGCTGGCTCATTTTCCCTTTGCCCTCCTTGTGTATGCCAATTGTGTCTGTCTGCTATCTTGTGCATTTGTAAAAGAGGCTTTTTGGTTGAATTATGAGGATGAATACTAACATCATCACACTCTATATCATTCTTCGACTATTCTTGAAGTTTCTTTGTCTCTAATTATGAGGATTAATACTAACATCATCACACTCTATATCATTCTTTGAATATTCTTGAAGTTTCCTTGTCTCTTTGTGTTATATGGAACAACCTAAAGCTGTCAGTGTGTGTGCAAGTCCAGTCTTTGCCATTTGAAAACCTGTATACACAGTGGTGGTAGGGTTGCCATCTGGCCGGTAAATTACCAACCTGCCCGGTAATTTTGCCTGGAGGCCGGTACCGGTAATTTCTTTTTAGTGGGTAAGTTCCACTTTAATTAATGCAGCTACAGCTGCCCTTGGTGAATACACAGTGCCAGAGTCACATTATATTTTACAATGTATTATATATATTTTGCGCTGTACCTGTCACCTGTGTGCACATCGTTGTACCTATACTGTTACCTATATACACAACCTATCATCTTTGTACACAGCAATGTATATATATTTTTATTTTTTAAGATCCTGGCTGCTGGGCCAAAGAAGGTTATGAAATTAACCCCGCCCCAAACCACACCCCCTTTTTATCCTAGCCGGTATTTTTTGGTGAGGAAGGTGGCAACCCTAAGTGGTGGATGGTGTATTGGCAATTGACATAATTAATATAAGCATATGATATATTTTATATTGGTCATGTGTTTCTAAAACAGCATGTTTTTAGAGGGGATTGGGATGTGTTTATGTGATTAACCAGTCTCTCAGGTCCTTTTATTTGCTTCACCACTGTCCACTGAGGTCCTTAGCTATGCTGTTTCAGATCTCCCTACAGAAAGTCTCCCAGTCTGCATTCCAGACCTCCCTCCTAAAACAGGAACATTGGCGCCACCATCTTGGATTCAGTCACCTGCTCCATCTCAGCTCAGTTTAGTACCTTCAGTATTCTAGTATGGCCCCAGCATAGATTCATTAATCTATTCATTAACCAGCCCGGATCTTGCAATCCAGTTTTGTCCCAGCCTGTTTTAAGCATACCGCCCAACATTTTGTCCCGCCCCCTGTCCCGACCAACTCTGCCCATGTTCCGCTCCCTGTCCTGCCCCCTGTCCCACCTTAACTTTGCCCAGCTCATCTCCAACATGCCAAAACCCGTCCACCCGCTACAAAGCCCCACCCCCTTTTCGGTCCTTTAGCTGAACATTTTGAAGGGTCCATTGGAGTGAGCATGACCAGTGACACATGGGTGTGACAAGTGTTGTGTGGGAAGTCAATTACATGTGGACCTATTAATCACACCTTACCCCTTCATCAAACTGTTCCCTTCTTTATCATACATAGCNTACAGCACTGGTGTGCTGCAGTGCATAAGGGTGCATGCCAGTAACTGCCTCCAGATGCTATAGATGTGTATGTGTGGGCCCTTTTTTTAAATGCAGGCCTGTGGCTGTAGTCCCATCCGCCCCATAATCTGGCCCTGCCTAAACAAAAGAGATCAGCACACAAAGTTAATGTAGCTTTCAGGATATTTAAGTGTCCTGAATGCTCATACACATTAGAGGAGGGGCAGGGAAGAAAATTCCCCTCTCTAGCATTAAGAAACAATGGATCAGTTCCATAAAGTGAGCCATACCCAGTTATATATAGTTAACAGTAGTGGGATATACATGTCTTGTAATACAAAGGTTTTAATTGATGTACATGCTACTGTTCTCTGATTCTTATTTTTATTTTATTTGAATGTATTTTATTTTTATTTAAAAGACTTTGGACAAGTGTTATCCACACTTTTTCTGTATACCCATCTGGTGTTTTGATATCTAGCTATTTAGTTTCAGCATTCATTTGAACTGTAATTGATCCCAATGGACAAGGTATCAGAGATATCCATACATTTAGATTTACCCTTGAGACTGATAATGTTTCAACAGTTCACTGTATATATAATCATGACCAGGGTTTAAAACATACTTAATTGCTGTTTTCATTGCTGCATTTATTGTTTATTAACTATTATTTTTTTTTTTTTTAGATTTTATTTGATCTGACTTGAAAAGCAACAATTAGAAGTGTATTGATCTTGGTCTATGAGTTATTTTACCTTCCAGGTTAATACACAACATTAAAGTAAGTATTTCATTAAATTATGACTATCAAATGAATGTAGACAATTTTTTAAAATACTTGTTTGACACTGTTATAAGAACAAATAAAATACATTTAAATTTGCTTAGCACACACTTTTATAATTACTATATAAATTTTAGATTAGAAAAAATAATTCTCAAAATAATTCTAACATTTTTGCTACATAAAATGCCTACTCAAACATATATCAAAACAGTACACATTCCTTATCTTAGTTATAGAAAAAAAAAATCCCTACTTTTTAAGATGTATACACTAATAGATTTACCAGTAGTTTAATATAATAATAATATATAATTAATATAAGTTAAAATCTGCGTAATTGTTTAGTAAACATTCATTTAATTGATCTGTGTATTTTATACATGAATATCTTGCAATGCTAAAAATGTTAGACATTTTTGTAATTCTTTTTAATACTGGTATAAACACAATTTACTATTCATATTAAAAAAATAATAGTATTATTCAGTCTAAGTGCCAATTTAAAATATTTTCCTTACAAGCAAAAGATCATTCATTTGCACCTCTCACATTGTAACTTTGCTTATGTTTAGGTCTACACTTGCATGTGTTTTGTCCTTAATCAAAATCCAGATCAGTCCCATTATCAGTAACATTGTTCTAATGTATTTGTTTATGTATTCATGTATTTAGTTATTTATATGTTTATCTATTTATTTTTGTAGATGTCTAATACCAACAAGAGTTCAGTGATAGAGTTTGTTCTGTTGGGTTTCTATGAGGTGGAGAGATTTCAAATTATGGTTGCGTTCATTCTTATGATGATATATGTTACAACCATCGCTGGAAATGGTTTGATTATTATATTAGTGTCGGTGATGCATCAATTTAAATTTCCCATGTATCTCTTTCTGGAGCACCTTTCTGCATGTGATATTTTGATATCTACAAATGTTACTCCAAAAGCATTGCAGCTTGTATTAAAAGGTGGAAATCTCATGTGTGCCATGTGTTGTGCAACTCAGTTATATTTTTTTGGAGCTTCAGCAATTATTGAATGTTGTATGCTTACTGTGATGTCCTATGACCGATACCTGGCAATTTGCAAACCATTACACTATGCGTCCATCATGAACATCAGACTTACACATAATCTGATTGGTTGGTCGTGGGCGACAGGTCTCATTTTAGCTCTCATAAGTTATGTTATTTTAATGGAGCTTAAATTCTGTGGTCCTAATGTCATTGACCATTTCTTCTGTGATCTTCCTCCTCTCCTTGATCTTTCATGTTCAGACACATCAGTGTTACAAGGTTACGTCACGTCAATATCTATAATAAGTCTTCTCCAACTATGTTTTGTGATTATTACGTATATCTGCATCTTCATCTCTATTTTACAAATATCTTCCTCATCCGGTAGGCAGAAGGCTTTCTCTACTTGCAGTTCTCATCTTACTGTTGTCTCTATGTATTATGGGACCTTGGTATCCATAAACATTACTCCATCAAATGGTTACTCACTGAATCTCAAGAAATATTTATCTCTACTGAACACTGTGTTGTCCCCACTATTCAATCCCTTGATTTATGCTCTTAGGAATAATGACATCAAGAAAGCCATTGCCAGAATGTGGTCAACAAGAGTAAATCTAAACATTTGGTAATTGTATGTACAGAAAATAATTCAGTTAGACCTTAAAGAGACCTTAAAGAATTTTTTGTGAGAATTTGTATAGACATATAAACTTATAAGAAATAGTTACTAATATCCTTCATATCCTAACAGCTATCTAATGTTCTTTTATTAGTCTATAATGTTTTTATGACAATGTAAAAAATGGAACTTGAGAAACCATAAAACATGAAAAAACACATCTTTCAAAAAGTTTATTTTTATTTTATTTTTTTCTGGGAACTATCCATTAGATTTCCAATACTGTTATTACTAGCAAAATATTTAAACAATGCTGACAGAATTGAAATCCATTTTAACTTTCCACATAAATATGACAAATGATTAAATAGAAAATTAGAGAAAAGTGCATGGTTTCATTGCTGCGAGTTAGAGATCAAGTAGTTGATTTGAATTTATATTTATAAAATCTCAGCTACAATATAAACACATAGGGGTATATTTACTAAGCAGGGAGATTGCAGTGAAATTCGAATTTGGGGAAGTTGCCCATGGCAACCAATCAGATTTGAGCTCTCAGTTTCATTTTACACTCTGGAGAATGTGAACTCAAATCTGATTGGTTGCCATGGGCAACTTCCCCAAATTCGAATTTCACTGCAATCTCCCTGCTTAGTAAATATACCCCATAATGTCATAAAATATTTTAGGTATTAAAAGCTGCATCAAAATTAGTTTTTATCACAACAATTATGCAGAGATCCTCACTCTCAGCTCTTCATGGCAAGTCATTTCTAATGGTACAGGTTAAACATAAGGGGGATAAGGTTTGTACATCTGTACAACACAGTAATAAATTATTTAATGGATGGGTTGAAGGAAATTGGTTTGATTTGCCACTACATCGGTCAGTTGAATGTAAAAATACACTTTCAGTTTAACACCTCGTTCACACAGACTACCCTGGCAAATCTGTTTTTAACGAGCAGGGTTGTTAGTTGTGGAACTGTTAATTAACCATGTTCACAGTGCTAAATTAGCCTGCTAATTCACAAACTACCCTGGTAATTCACAAACTACCCTGGTGAACACCGTTCACAATGAACCAGAGTAGTTAGTAGTTTTTTAGCTTCGTTCTCACTGAGCACACTACCCGGGTTGACAGTTCAGTCAACCCGGGAAATTGGCTGAATTACCAGGGTAATAGTCCTCTATGTGCCTATTAAATTGAAGCTAAGAAACTTTCCAGGTGACTTATTTATGATGATTTGTTGTGAAAATGAAAACATAAGTTAACAGATTTTTCTTCCCTGATAGGATGGTATTATGAGGGTGTCTGTCTTCTCTATTACAGTATGAAATTCTAAGAGATGATTTTGGTTTGAATGATGAGGGTGAATATTATCTTCACACTCTATATCATCCTGTGACTATACTGCACTTGATGTTTCCTTGTCTGTTTTTGTTGTATGAGATAACCTAAAGCAGTGTCTGTCAGTGCGTGTTCAAGACCTGTGTGTTACATTATTAATATGAACATGCGATAAATTTTATTTTGGAATGAGCACCTAAAACCCTTAACTACATAGACAGAGGGGATAAGGTTGTGATTAGGTTATTAACCAAACTCTTAGGTTCTGTTACTTGCATCTCTGCTGTCGTTCTCTGCTGTCTCTTAGACCCATAGGCTTTGCTGGTTCTGGTTCCCTGCAGGGAGCATCCCAGTCTGTCTGTCTGTTTTCCTACAAAACTAGAACATGGGTGCTGCTCATAGTCATATCTATCATGGATGCAGAGAACTACTTTAATTGTCGCTTCTAGTGGGTGGGAGCCAATGAACTGTATGATTTTCTCCTGGGGAAATGTCCTGTTATCATCACACTGGGAGTGATAATCTAAATAAGGATGGAAGCCGTACTCTCATTGCCCAGCTGATTAGACGTGTGGATGTCCCATGCTACGGCACTGGGGTTCTGGAGAGCTATATATGGATACCAATCAGAAGACCCATCCATTCAGATAATAGAGGCCACATTTTATCACCAATGAGAAAAAAAATTGCTCTAGTGTGTGGCTAGCTGAACACAGCAGCATGTCAGCAAATCGATGCTGGCACGAAAGTTCACCCACGGATAAGGGATAACAACACTGGGGAAGAACCTGTGATTTCACCAAACCCTGAGTTCGATCCTACTGGGGACTCCCACTTTGCTGCCCCTTCGATGGAGGTAACAGTGAAGAGAGTGGGATGAGTGCAGACCAGTTCCTAATTACTACCTCACCAGAGAATGGTACCCAAGTCTGCTACCATTATGCTTATTCTAGGCAGAAGAGAACTGTAATCCAAACGTCTAATTGAATAGGCTAAATTATATTGCGACATGTCATTTATTTTATGCCTTTATGTTATCATTTGTAACTAAGTCAGAGCCGGGGATTTCTTCCAGGAACCGCAGTCACGTTTAAATAAATATTTGATTCTGCAAACACTGGTCTCCTGATTGGGCTAGGGAGGAATGGTTAAAAGGGAAACTGTTGCTAGGTGGTTCTTCTTTCCGTGCTTCCTGCATCAGTTTCGGCTCATGTTAGTGCTGGGGCAGGCAGTGTGCAATAGTGGGGGCGCATACGTTATTCTAATTGATCCTAGGCTGCATCCTTTTTTATTCCTACAGGCATATGTGGGCAAACCCATTGGGCTCAACCCATTAGGCTTAACCCATTAGGCTACACAACACCCTTCTAGCATTTAAATACTTTCTTAACCTACCCCTCTCCCAACCAATATTTCTTCCCCCTCCATCCCCACTCCAATTTATTTTTTACTGTCCTCAACCTCCCTTACAGCATGTAAGCTCTTATCATGTATACTTTCACACAAAAAACAAGTGTTAATTCACACCGGGAGGGTGGGCTGGACGTGATGACATCACATCGCTTCAAAGGATGCGCGGTGCTAGGTATGCCTAGGGCGCCCGCAGACCTAGCGCCGGCCCTGCTTTTAACAGAGACCTGTTAACCATTCTTGTACCTGCAGTAGATCCTGCAGTCCTTGCTGTGATATTGTCACACAACATCCATGCTATTTAGTTAACCAGGATTGTAGCAGGCAAGCTTACAATGCGAGTAGCATTCTGACTGGCTAACAACAACCAAGATCTGCAGATCAGCTGGGGACATAACACCCACTGGGGACATAGCAGTCACTCAATACGTCTGCTGAGACCAATAATCATAGCAAAAGAGGGAGACTCTGGCACTAGTACCAGGAGTTTGAGTACAATCTATTTTATGCATGCCCTTCAATAATATAATCATACACTAGCAATCCTGGTACAATTATTGACCGTTTGCAAAACCTACCCTGATCACAGTTTAAAGCAATATTTAGCCTGACCACTGAATGTTGAGTATGACCAAAATTTTGCATTCTAATGTAGGAAAACAACAATGATCATTTAGTTGACTTTGGAGGCTTTGCATGAAAGGGGGTCATCATATATCTGAATGGTTTATCTAATATATAGCAACAATGTGAAGGGGTAGGTGGACATTTATAGCCATTGTACAACAAGCAAAATTAGACTGTGCTAAATATGGGGTATAGGTGGGGAAAATATTAACACAGATAATTATTGGAAGTTTTGAGACATTTGCAGCTTAGAATCTTGTGGAAAGTAAAATGTGAATTATATACACGCAGAGTGCAGTCAAATACACATTAACTACATTCACACATACATGTGAAGAGTACAATGATTAATACTGTAAATGGTGGTTAATCTAACAAACACAATACAATATTTTGCATTGTATTGCATTAGTGTTGTAGTAAGAAGTAGGCCTTTCAGTCGTCAGCAGGTCTTTTTCTTTTGCAATAAACAGGGCATACATATGTCTATGTCACCACATTGACAGGAACCAGGGTCTATATTTACAGTAGGAACATGGAGATATTGCTCATGGTAAACAATCAGATTCAATCTGACTTTCTCCAGTGTGTAAAATGAAACAGATATAGAATGAGATTTGTTGCTATGGTCAACATGTACACATTCCATCTTCCATGTCTTATTTATCTTAATCCAGTGTTACTGCTTTTTCTTTTATCACATAATTTACAGTTGGAAGATATTTTTCTAACTTAAGCTGGACATCGTTCTCATGGTGACCAGAAAAAATTAAAGTACCTGTAAAAAAAATAAATAAAACATACTTACATCCTGGGGTCTTCGCCGGGCACTGTAGCTGTGCCCGGCACCTTTTTGCGATGGTCCGGTGTCTCTGTCTTGTGCGGTTCCGGTGCCTGGCGAAGACCCCAGGAATGTGAGTATGTTTTATTTATTTATGTTTTACAGGTATTTTATTTATTTTTATTTTAACATTTTTCAGCATTTTATCGCCGTGGATGGCCACCTTTAAGGCCAGATTCAGATTTACACTCATGACTTTGACTGTGCACCTTTACTGTGCACTCTAGCATACCCACTGAGTAGCAGTTCCTCTTTCAGAAGTGTCATTGCTCAAAATATGATTGATCAAGCACTTTCTTTAGGGATGTTGTCCCTAATGCCAGTTTGTAATAAAAATGAAACGTTGGACTAGGGGAGCCTGCTCGGGTTCATTTATATAGACTCTGAGTCCCAGCAAGACCACAAATACGAGCACCAGAGCAAGTTACCAAAAGCAAGCATTTTTTGAAATATACAGAGTGCCATTTCAAGTTAATATATATATATATATATATATATATATATATATAATCATTATTACTCTATTGGATAGAGTCCAACAGTTGGATATCAATTGGATACCAGAGGTTATTAAAGCTGATATTCTTGACACACAATATCCATCCACTCTTCTGTACAGGGAAGGTTCTTGCATACTAACAGACAGCATGATCTGATTCTGATGTAGGGGCAGTAATTCCTGGAGCAGGGCCATAGATTGTTCGTGCAGTTTCAACTGGAGAACATTTCTGCTTACTGACAGATACAGAGCAGAGATCAGATAGTTGTATCATCAGCTGTGATATTATTCCGCTGTACAGTAGGGAATACTATACATAAATAGAATGGGGGTACAGAGTTATAATGTATAGGGTTGGGAACAATATAAGATAATGACATGAGAGATAGGAGGGGGGAGGAGATGGGGCCAGGTTGTAGCAGAAAACAGGAGGGCAGTGGACCCTGCACGTGATAATTGTACTACGGCGCTTGTTTGACTGTCACAGTATACTGTGACAGTATAGAAATGGCAGCTGTCAGTGTGTTAGGAAGCCAGGGGAAACTCAGGCAGGATGCAGACAGATTTATTGCAAACTAATATAAACAGAATAACTAAAACAGAAATACGCACAAAATTAAACAAACAAATAATAAATAGAGGGCTGAGGGCAGAGGGACTGAGACAAGG
>JABWIB010001493.1:53779-75790 GCA_016617825.1 Platyplectrum ornatum | reverse complement strand
CAATCTCCCTGCTTAGTAAATATACCCCTATATCTTCATTAAAAGGAGACAACATATTTTACAGCATGTGCAGACAGTACAGCTAATATGGGAAATGTAAAGGTGAATTTAAAAAATAAAACCCCAGTAACAGTAAATAAATGTTCATCAACCAAGTCTAAGCAATTGGCAGTGTGCATAGTAGGACAAATCTCAAGGCACCTGTACTTGTGATTTATCCTCCTGTTTATATACAGGATAGGGAGAGAAACAGGTGGAAGCAAGACACATTTTCCTAGGTGATAGTGCAAAGCTACAAGAAAGCATAACCATAGTTGGGATTAGGAATCAAATATTTAAAGTGTTACACAGGGCCAAAGGAAGAATACAATAAGGGATGGTGATTTACCCATTTATTCCCAACACTACTGTTAATTCATTGAAAAATATCTACAATGCAGCATGGAAGTCAACTCCCTAATAATATTTTGTGCAAAACCACAGCCAAAGCCTCCCAAGTAAGGGTTTAAGAGTCAACTAAACCTCTCTAGAACCGGGGTTCTAGATATACAAACAGTACTTTACAATTAGGTGCGGTGCAGTCTGTTTAACACTAAACAAGGTGTTTCATGAACTCTTACATACATTCTAGACAACTGCACATTATTAACAGGGGATGCATGTAATACAGTGCATAATACGGTTATTTAAGCTACCAGGACAATGCTGTGCCTTCCTCATGTGTATAAAATTCTATTTCACATTCTATTAGACCTTCAAAAACACCTCACTCATAACACGGCATAGTGCATACAGGTGAGTGAATATTGTGGGCATAGTTTACACCTTATTATTATAAGTAATTTATTCTACAAAGGAAATAATACCCATTTATTCCAACACATTACATATGAAATACTGGGTTTAATTATTCTTTATCATGTGTGCTGAAAATGTATTTGGTTACAGTACCAAATGATGTGGCTATTTTTCTAGTCCTGCCCCATATATGACACATTAATAAGCCTAGAGATAATGTGATATATATATATATAAAAGTGAAATGCAAACCTAAGATGGGAGCTCTATGTTGCCATTGAGACATATGAACTTAGCCAGATTATGAGAAATAGCCATCCACTGGGACACAAATAAATCATTGAAATGAAATCTGTAATGTAAATTGTGTACACATACACATTAATGCTAGGCCATTCACATACATAAATCACAGTATTTCAAAACATCTAGACATATTAGTTTCAGATTTATTGCTTTGTTTGTTTAAAAACCCTAAGACCCCCTAAACAAATTGTCATGCAGTGAACATTAAAAAAAAACCCAATAGTAGTTACTTAAACTGCCTGGAATATATATGCAATAGGTAAACATAGAAGAAATGTGTAAATGTTAAAAATNAACATTGAAACTAGTGTAACCTGTTTTTATGCATAAACAAAATGAACGGAATAATCCTAAAAGCAGTTTTTAATAGTTAGTAACAAACTATTCTTCCTGTAATGACAGTGTGACAGAGTCTAATATGCGTCATTAGAACACCAAGGTAGGACTTTGGGTTAATAGAAGTGAAATAATTACAGCTTAAGCAATGTAACCCATAGGAAGAATAGAGACACTGAGAACAAATGTTACCTCCACAGGTACACCCTTAAAGAACAATTCTTTATTGGGGCAAGATCCCTCAGTTTAGTCACAGTACCCAATAAGAACATGTCTGCAGATGTCAGTGTTACTACAGAATCACCACAACCATTAAACACAATGTGGAGTGCGACATGTAAAATGAACAATGTTTGGTTGTAAAGCAATCTTGAAAAGCACTGCTTCTCTAACCCCTATGAATGTGAGCTTCATACTTTTTGTACATAAAGAGGAAGATTGCAAACAGATGCTACAGCTGTAATAGAATGATTTCAAGCAGTGCTTATTCTTCACAAAGGAATAGAATTTCAGCATGGCAGTAGTTTGGTGTTTCATGCTTTCAAGTCTCTCACAACCCCCCAAGGGAATGTATTCTTAGTGCAAATACCACGCTACACAGTTAGTCAGTAAACATTGCGGAGTTGGATTTCCTGCATAATTAGGGAACGAGGGAAAAGGCGAAGAGCTGGGGACAACAGAGGCGGCCTCTTCAATGCATTACGTGGGTTTGGTTGGGACTAGGGTGGGAATGTTGGGAGTAGACTGGCGATGGCTACGTTTCCCAGTTTCAGTATAGCCGCTTCTCGTAACTGGAAGACAAAACAAGAAACAAAATCCATCATGTAAACCAGAAAAAAAAACAAAAAAAAACTTAAGATACAAAACTTAACCAAAACAAATAAAAATATTCATTTTATTTTCTAGTCCACTAAAACCAATTGAAAAAATTACAATACTATAACTTTTTTTTTATATGATAAGCAACTGTGATCAGAATAATAATGCCTCAAACTAGAACTTATTTGACAAAGTTAGAAGGAGCTAGGAGATGCATCATGACGAGCTTTGGAAGCAGGGACCCAGGTTTCCAATCATGTTCCTGCACCTTAGAACCTCTGCGGCATTTACACTGAAAATGACATTGTGGAGTCGGATATCAAAGACTGTGTCTAGCACCCCATCTCACACATGGGAAAGGACTTCCTCCATCCGAATTAGTACCAGGAGCAAACTGTGGATCCAGATATATTCTGGTAATGCAGTCATTGTATGGCTTAACATAAATGGTCAATTTCTGATCCAAGCAATCGGGAAATGCCCTTTTTCATGTCCAGTCCAATATTACCTGTGCCAGTGAAGAGGACCATGTGTCACAATACTTGGGCTTCCACATCACAAAAATGATAAGCAATAGCACATAAGAAAAGTAAAAAAACTTTATGCAAAATACTCACTGTAGAAAAGGCACTAGGGAAATGTTTTCTCTGTGCCTTTTTTTTTTATTTGGCATCCCGCAGTGACTGCTAGATATGCTGTTATTCTAGTCATCAAATGCTTAATGTATTAAACCATTAAAATTCTATTTTTGCAATAGAAAACTACCACACTGAATTTATCACAAATCACAGTCTAACCAAGAGCATATAGTTAGAATTCAACACAAGAGTGTGTTTTTCTAGTGTTTTAGCCAGGTGCCCAATGTCCACCTGCACTTTAAATACAAAACCCCCCAGTAATCCCCAATACATACACACACTACAATATAGCCTACTGCAATTTTTATTTAGAAAGTCATCTACAATCACAATAGTGGTTCAATAAATGTATAGGTTAATGAACATGTGCATGAACAACAGGGGTATCTTACACAAAGACAAAGGGAACAAAGATCCCTCAGCAAACTGCTATTAACTTGTAAAAAAGTGTCAAAGCATCGATTTCATATTTGTTTCTCTTTAAGATGACCCCTGCCTTTCATGCACTTACTCATTAGCATATAACTTGATTAGAGAAACAACATTTTGTGTATCTGTTTAAAACTGGTCACCTACAGCCCTACCTGCAGCTATTTGTAGGATCAGGAAGTGGTTTTTTTTGGGCAATTTGAGAACGAATATTTGAATCAACATTAGGACTCATTGTCATTAGAGTTAGGACTACCCTATAAGAAAAACTGTTTATAGCGGTGGGTTATTATGGATTTCCAAATGCATTTAACCCTCTGGGACTCCCAGGTTCAGATGCAGTGCCCCGACAGGCGCCTGTTAGAAACATGTAATTAGCACCTAATTAACTCAATTCTAACCAGGGGGGAGCGAGAACAGCTTTACGGCTCCTGTCAGACCAGCTACGTCTGACAAATAAAGTTTCTGCATTTTATTTTAATTAGATATAAGCCCATTAATAGCAGTGTGCAGAGGCATATTACTTTTTCTTCGTTTCTAAAATAGATTTTTGCATAATAGTGTTCGATGTGCTGAAGACTTTATACTTAAATAAGAAAATTTATGTTAAACATGTAGCCTTTCAACCAACTGTAGTACCAAACAAAAAAGTAAAAAAATTGAAAAAAAAAAACAAACGAACCAAAATATAGAGCAAGGCCCCTAGGAATCCCACACTAGCACTAACAAGTGGTGCAGAACATCAGAGAAATAATAATTGACATGGGGGTGTCCCCATAATTTTACCACTACCAGTACTAGGCCTTACTTCTCCAGGCTGGTGAATTGACATACTGGGTAGACACAGGCCCACTGCTCTATGATTGCACCACAGCAATGCACTTTTAGAACAAGAATGACATGGAGCAGACATTATTGATTTAACAGTATAAATAGGCAGCATAAAGGTTGAAAAGAAATATAATGTAATACTTAAGCTGTTAAGAGTGTCCCTATGATTAACTTAATGCAAAGACACAAACATTATATATAGAAGTTCTCATTTATGATCTGAACCTAAAGATGATGTTGTGGAATCTTAAAACGCAAGTACCCTTCCACCTACCAGACAACAAACAGATAAATGCTCTGTTACTTACATGGCAGAAATGTATATCTAGAATGGATGCATGTGCAAAAGAAAGAGAAAAGATTAAACGTTGTCTGGGGTAGAAGCTGGATTGAGTCTTTTCAACACCATCACCAATAAATAATTAGACAAATTGGTCAATATAATAAGTTAACATATAGGAGAGAACTAAAAAGGAACATGAAATATATGCAAGCCCTAAAGGGTTTCCGGTTTTATTTTCAGATTAAGATTATCTGGCATATAATAAGATTACTCTACAGATGCTTAGTGCCAGTAGTAAGGGTGAAACTGTAATTTAGTATACAGTATGTCAGAGTTGGGAGAGCAATTTAATCCTAAACCTACTAGTAGCGGAATAAGACTACATATGGAAATACAGATTGTTGTATTAAAATGTATATAAAATGACATGAAAATCCCTTATAAACCCATATCAAGTAATGGTTAGCTAAGGGCAAGCATTAAATTTATAGGAATGAAGTGAAGATGTATGGCTCCTATGCTGAAAAAGAATAATTTACCATTGCCCATTTACATTTCCAGCATCAGGGAAATTCTGATGTAAACATGTTACCAGACGTTACAGTGTAGTCAGCACAATCNCCAGATGTTCAGCAGTCATTATGTGTTATTACAGCATGATATGAGGTGACAAAATGATGTTCATTTAGGATTCAGACTATTAAAAAATTATATATTCTAATAAATTTAACTGTAATTGAATAAAGCAAAAAAGTTGTCATGTCTTTACATTAAGCTATGCTGATGTTTGGAGAATTAATTCTGATTCAAAAAGCATCACTCAGGAGCAGAAAAGCATTACAATGCAGTGTTCCAGTCTACTGGTGGTTGACGAGAAAATGAAGGTTATTGCTGCATCCGATGCCCCCTATTACTCTGTAGCAGCTATATTAAACTAGCATAGCATTACTCAATGTATCCTTTAGAACACATAACCTTTACTCTGCAGTTGTCTCACAAATCATTCACACAAAATAAGACCCCATTATCCAAATTAGCAATTATTACAATTGCAAGGAATTTCATGATTATATTACACGGAGAAGACATCTTATAGATAAAAATCTATATTTAAATGTATACAATATTCTACTCCACACGTCAATTTGGTGTTAACACCTTAAACATGTGAAGCAAACATCTATCCAGTAGGATATGGGTCAGTAGGATAAAACTACAGCTATATACAAAGATTGTTTTAACATTACATGAAATAGATTACAGGCTTTTGTTATGTATGCCTTGTAGTGATGTACAATACTTTTTGGGAGAGAAGTTAACTTACGAGTGGAGACCATGGACACCACCTTCAACTTGAGCAGACATTGTCCTCTTTTCTAGTTTAAGTTCGCCAGAATACATCATAGACCTGTAAAGGGAAACCGCATTAACAAAACATGATAAATGAATTACTAAATTCATAACTAGTGTTTCTTATTAGGATTCCCTTGTGAATTTCAGTTTTGGGAGAGTACATAAATACATTGATGACCACGTTCTGTAGCTGTACCACTTACCTCAATATGGAGAGACTTTTGGCTCCTATATCTTGGCAACCATGTTGAATGCCTGCAATAAGATATGGCGCAAACTTATGTATGGACCCTTTGTCTTGAATAGAACCAGAAACGCCTTGGGCCACCTTCACTTTATCCCCTTCACTGTAGGGGGGGGGGAAACAAACAAACAAAAAAAAATAACTTATGACAATTGTGACTGACAAATGTATATGATGTAAAATAGAAGTACAAACAACATAATATAGGGAACGGTTGACAAAACCTAAAAAACATGTGTAATCATAAAATCTATGTGGCCTGAGAGTGCCAGAACTTGTATAATAAGCAACTGTTACAGATCCACTCACACTTTTTATGTCTATATGACAAGGTAGGAATAACATAATTGGTACAAATTCAAACCAGTGGTGGTATGATTACTCCATGTTTGCATGTTTATCACCTTTAACCTACCCCATGAGCACACAACTGAACAACAAATAGGACAGAAGGTTGCCATGTCTTTTCTGATGAAATGAGACAAAATGTCAATAAAAACTACTATACCTGAAATATCTTTTCTGGCTACTGGTATTTTTCTCCATGGCATCCAGTGAGCCCATTCCTCTGTACTTCTTCAGTCTCACACCATCAGAAAAGAAATATTCACCAGGTGCTTCTGTAGTTGCCGCCAACAAGGAGCCCATCATCACTGGACAGCAAAAAGAAACAAAGAAAAACCAAGAGATAGAATAAGATACAACTAAGACTATCGGCCTTATGTTCTGAAAATGAGATGTGCTAGTAACCCATGTTGAGAAAGTAGGCAGTAAACCACAAATTCCATGTTTACCTGTTGATGCTCCAAGAGCCAATGCCTTGACCACATGACCCACAGTTTGAATGCCCCCATCTGCTATAACTGGAACACCGAACCTGCGGGCATACTCTGCAACTTTATATACTGCTGTTCCCTGAGGTCTGCCACAAGCCATTACTGTAAACAAGAACATTAAAATTATGAAAATATACTATAGTTTCTCAATAGTTTTTACAAGAAAATAACTAACAAGAGAATAAATGTCTAACAAGCATCCACTTACCTTCTTGAGTAATGCATATTGATCCACAACCCATGCCTACTCGCAATGCGTCCACACCAGCATCAATTAGATTCTTTGCTTGTGCAGCAGTCACCACTAGCACAAGCAAAATAATAAAAGATTAGATTCATCATATTTTATACATTAATAAATGATAGTATATTATGACAGACTTGAAGCTCTCCTATGTGATATCTTATTAAGTTATAAAATGCAAAAATCAATGTTATTAGAAAACTCACCCTCAAAAAATGTTTTAAACCCCTATAGGCCATGACCAAAAAATAAATAAAGAGGTCAATGTGTTAGTAAATTGTACTACATTACAGAAAACAAACTCACCATTTCCCCCAACCACCTGTAGATCAGGGTATTTCTGTTTGATGTAGTGTATCATATTGATTTGATACACAGAATTACCCTGAGATGAATCCTGAAAGAGAGAACACACAACAACTGAAAACTATTTGAAAATAAAAAAGAAAAATATGCAATATTCATTGTTGCAAAGATCTTGTGTTTCATGAAAACTTGTTTGTTACGAGTAAGTATACTGTGCAAAAAAATAAAAGAATCCCTGCTCTTCATACGTACCAGGACAACTACATCAACCCCAGCTTGCATGAGAAGATCAAGGCGATATTTGTCATCTTCCCTGGTGCCAATAGCAGCCCCACACAACAACTGCTTCCTGCAGTCTTTTGAGGCAAGCGGATAGTCACGATTTTTCTTTAAGTCAGTTCTGGCAATAATAGCAACCAGCTCATCACTGTCATTTACTATGGGTAGTTTGCCTGTAGGTAAAAGAGGGAAATAGTCTGGTTTTAAAATTCTTATTACTATGGCTTGACACACTTGCAAAGCAGCCTGTGTTGATTTAGCTAAGCCATAACTCAAAACCACAGCAAATGTTAATATTCAAGCACCTACTTCTGAAAATACGCTATTACTATTCAGATTCATATCTGGTTCACCAAAGGAGCTTTGATTTGTCGGATACTTACAGGTAATACAAAAAGGTTCACACATTGTGTTTCAGTCACAAAACAAGTAGTAACAGTCTCACAAAAAGTCTCAATTGAATATATTCTACGAGTACACTTGATCTTTACTGACTGTAATTTAAGCAATATAGACTTGCCACAAGAAACGCAGTGAACTTTCCTGTTGATCTTGCCAAATATTTCCTTACCACCATGAGTGATATGTGCAGTCTTAGCTGGCATTTTCCCCTCTCCCTTACTCATACAGAGTAGCCAGGGGGTATTGATAGAGAGCAGGATGGTATCTGGTCCAGGGTCCTGCTTACCTTTGGTCAATGAGTAATTCCAAAAGATTCAAGTAAGATACTGTAAACCTTAAATATTGCTTTAAGAGCTAAATTTCTAATTAAAAATGAATTAGATAGAGAAAGATGAAGTCTTATAAAATGGAAGACATGAAACGAAAAAAGTTCTGTTCTAAAAAGCCTGGTTGGGGAGTAGACGCAGTTAGTCCATGATAAGATATAGTACTGTTAAAAATAGACTTTAAGCCTTCCATTCCCTTTTTCAAATACTATGTATATGTTAACAAAACTGTAACTATTATGATCCTCTCAAATGTTGTTCTGGGAAGGCCTGGGGAATGGGTTTTATATACATACTCCCACATATTTCTCCTGATGAAAAAATACCAAGAAGCAGACCAAAGAGGAAAATCGGCAATACAATCTTTAGCATTCACATACATATATCTGCAGGGCCTGATGTTCTTTACTATTTAACAGCAATTTGGTTTCACCAATTTAGAAATTAGCTTTTTAGAACCTTAATTTTCAAAGCATAGCATTTTTAAGGATTTAAAATTAATAAGTATATATACGGCGCAGGATCAAAGCCCTTCCCGTCCGCCACCATACATGTGCGGCGCAGTTTAAACTGTCACCGTGCAACATTGTGGGGTGACAGAATAGCAATGGCACCTGTCACTGAAAGCTGCCATCTTTACTAATGGCAAGGGGGGCCAAAAATGTTGGCCCTGCCCCCAGCAAAGGCGATTGGCTAGTCTTTTCTGACTAGTTAATTGGGGCTTTAATGGGACAGAAGACTGACAATAGATTTAGTTTTTTTAACTTTAACTGTCTCTGTGTGGGTTTTTTTTTTTTAACAACAAAAAAAAAAAAGTTTATTTCATTTTTTATACTCTACTGATACAAAAGCTGGCATAGTAATCACGGCGGTTTTGTGAATTAAACTAATGTGAATATTTCCCGCATTAAAAAAAGATATTCACATTAGATTCATTCACAATAGCCCGCATAGTAACTGCTGCAAGTTCTATGCCAACTTTTGATGAATGAAAACCTGTAAAAAAAGATAAAATGTAAATTTTAAAAAAATTTAAGGTTTCTGCCCGCCTGACAGGAAAAATGGTCATGCTACAAAACATCAGTGGAGTCAAACTGCTCCCTATATCCGTATGCGAGTTCCTTGAGGGGTGTAGTTTCCAATAATGTATTACTTCTTGGGGGATTTTACTCTACCGATACAACCAGTGGCTCTGCAAATGCAACATGGCGCACTAAAACCATTCCAGCTGAATCGGCACTGAAAAAGCCAAATGCCGATCCTTTACTTCTGACCCCTACGGTGTACCCAAATAGCATTTTACAACCATTTATGGGATATTTCTAAAATATGCAGAATCAGGGGACTAAGTTATAAGTTTTGTCTCATGGGTAACATCTGTCTGGTTATTATCCAGTCCAGAATAAAATAAATGAACATGTCAAATTTGGTTAAAAAAAAAAAAAAAAAAAAAAGAAAAGGGAAATAGTACAATTTTTACCCTCACTTTGCTTTAATTCTTGTTAAACACCTCAATGGTTAACAAACTTCCAGAGTGTTGTTTTGGATACTTTGAAGGGTGCAGTTTTTTTTTAATTGGGTCATGTATGGGGGTGTATATCATGCAGGCCCCTTAAAGCCACATCCAACATGAACTGGCCCTAAATTTCTTAAACTTTCAAATTTTCTTGAAATTGTGAAAAATTGCTACTAAGTTTATGAGCCGCCTACCTACTAAATTTACTAAAGCAGGGAGATTGAAAAGTGGGGATGTTGCCTATAGCAACCAATCTCCCTACTTAGTACATTTAGGTCCTTACGTCAACTATTTGCACAACTTCCTGTGACTCAAAGCCATTATCTTCATTATAGTACAAGTGTTTGGGTTGTATATTATACATTTACCTACTGAATTCAACCTCAAACAGTCCATTAGCCAGTCACCTTTAAAATTATGGAAGCAGGCTGTATAGGTAAAGATGTAATAAAGCATTTATAGTATAGGCATAGTTATTTTGTTTCTAAAAGACTATAGCTGGCCATACACTATAAGTTAAATTGTTCCAATCGACAGATTTTTCAAGAGTGGGTAAAACCATGTTGAATTGCAGGGGAGGTAAAATGAATATTAGTGTTTGCATGCAGGGAGAATACTTTTGCATGTTGCACACAGATACTGACCAGTGTTACTGTTGTGCTGTTAATAGACTTGGGCTGGAAACCTCATCTATCAACTCTAAAACTGTTTGCAACTAATGAATTTTGCAACTCAACGTGGTTTTGCCCACTCACGAGTAAGTTCAATAGTACATAAGTCTGTATCTAGTCCAAATTACTTTTATGTGAAAATAAATTATTTACTCATGCAATAGAATTAACATTTGACCTATACAAGTTTCATAATGAACAATTAAATAAAAAGAAACAAACACACATTTTAATGCTTCTTTCCAGAAGTATTTTCTTTTCAGAAATTTCTTTCAAGCAAACGTAATACAGATAAAAAAAAACTTTTGGCAATGATTTATGATAGTAGGCACCTATCTTCACCGTCACTCCTATAACCAGTTCACATACCAAGTACAAAAACTTTAAGAGAAACAGTGTCTTATTGCATTCAATATTAACAAGCTACAGAAAATGTACCAGAAATACGCACATATGTATAATGCATTACCTTTTTTACTCCGCTGTAGAATTTCATTGGCTTCTTTGAGGGTAACACCAGCTGGAGCCACAACAAGTTCATCTCGTATGGTCATTACCTAGAAAGAAAGTTACAATACACAACAAAGTATGTAAATCAGTATACCATCTCCAGATATTAAACAATACATTCATAATGATTATGTCATGTTCTTACACAAAGAGATGCAAAGTCATCGATTATATGACACGTTTAAAATAACAATTATATAATGCCAGCGGGCATCTAATACAACTACCATAAACTATACCAAATCTTACTGAAATACAAAAAGCATACCCCCCCCCCCCCCAAAAAAAAAACCCAGCTCTTATAGGAGGTTCCAATGCACTAATGCTTTCAGTGTTCAAGTACCTCGCTTAAATAAGTAGCGTAGTCTTTTTCTGTCAAAAAGTCTATGTCTCTGGAGGTGACAATGCCCACAAGTTTGCTTCCCATTTTTCCAGTTTCTGTTACAGGGATGCCAGAGAATCCATGACGATTTTTGGCCTCAAATACATCCCCCACGGTGTGGCTGGGACTCATAACTACAGGGTCAGTGATGAATCCTTGCTCAAATTTCTGCAAAAGAAAAAAAACACAAACCCAAAATTAAATAAATAACTGGATCAAAACATTTGTTTAATTAATTGTATGAAGAATAAAACATGATGAACAAAAGTGAGGGTTAAGTTTATATTCCAAGAGTGACTTCAGACTTAAAATTGAAATAATAAAGATACAAATTATTAATTTACATCACCAAAAACACTGACAATAGACATTTTAGTAATTTATTGTATGACATACTACATAATCTTCTAGCATTTTATTTATTAGTATTAACAATTTATTAAACATATATAAAATACTCCAGAGCAAATCCATTTTTATCAACAGTAATTAAGATAGTAATATTTCAGTGGTCATTAAGACATCTTGTTCATTATGGCCTGATCTAAATAAATATACACTACCATTATCTTACCTTCACTTTACGGACTTCATTAGCTTGAAATTCCGGTGTACAGTTGTGATGAATGATTCCAATACCTCCCATCAGCTGTAAGAATAAGAATAGTAATGTATGTTACATGAGGTACAATCACTTCAAAAACTATTGAAATATGAATTGTTGAACATAAAACACTGTTTCGGGCTATAAGTCTTAATCAACTTCTTTGGTTTGTTTATTCAGGGTTCTATTATTGATACACAACTCTGTTCATGGACATAAACAGTAACTGGTGAGATATAGGGGGCGATTAAATTCGGCATCACGCCTAATCTCCCTTACGCTGTTTGCGTAAGGGAGAAAAACTCAAATTTTCTTTGCTCGTGGCTCATTGAGCACTTCGCGCTTTTTCCCGTCTTCACGTGGGATTGAATCGCCCCCATAGTATGAGGATTCCAGATAAATGCCAGGAAGCTTTTTAGTGGTGCCCAGGTTAGCTTGGAGGTAATATACATTTCACAATTACTGTAATGCAGTTAGGTTCTCTCTTATCTGTGGTAACTACGCAATCCAGGGCTCGAAGTGGGGGGTATACGGGCGTATGACATACCGGCACTTCTCCACTGACTTCTGAATGTCCATACACCCACTTCTAAATTTCCACTTCGACCACTGACACAATCTATTTGTCCCTCAGACAGAAACGCTATAAATCCAGATCTCTTCATTTCACTCACCGACATTGCAATAGCCATATCAGATTCAGTCACTGTGTCCATAGGAGAGGAAATCAAGGGGGTCTTCAAAGTTATCTTACGAGTCAAGGCAGAAGTCAGATCCTTGAATAATGACACAAAATAGTAATAATGCACTTAAATAAATAGTTGCATAATGTATAGATCACATATACACAAATGGTATTCAGTCACAGAGCCAAGGACAGTTTCAGTCACAAGAGCCAAGTCTGGAAAGAATAGGGGTAAATTTACAGCAACGTGAACTGTTGCCCATAACATTCAAATAATTATTATAATCATTAGTAACATAAGNGTTCTAAAAAAACAAAATCTGAATTTAGTTCACAAAGTGATTTGTGGCAGAAAGGAATGAATCAGTACAGTCTCTACACTTGTGCTTTACATATAGCACCTATAAAAAGCTAAACATTCAATTGTATTGATGGAAAGCACTCTATTTTGGAAATTATTACCACCATGGCAGGTTTTGCCTATGTAAATTCAGCACACAAAATCCGAAACAAGTGCTTTTGCAAACCCACTTATTATTCTGCATTCTACACACAGCATGCAATCACTGTTCACAAATATAAACCATAAAAGTGAACAAACAACCTTTACTTCTTAGGGAGTTTCTTGGGAGCCAGCAGCTCAGACAGGGCCAATGGATGAGCCTCCCTAGTTAAGGTCTGGTTGGGGTCCATCAGAGTTACCTAGAGTAATCTACACCGGTGTAAAGTTTCAAACACGGCTGTCTCACAGCATTCCCTCCCTTAGGGATAGCTTTGGTATTCCCTCCCATGGTATCCTGCAGTGTCCCCCAATGAAATGACAGAATCTAATAGGGGGCACTTCCCTTTGAACATTGTTAACCAGAATCATTTGTCACCTACTATTTCCAAGGTATTCTGCAGTGTCCCCAATGATTAAATGTAAAGGCTTTTACATTGAGCAANAAAAAATCCTATTCCCCCTGCCCTTTGGCAATAACATAAATCCAGACCAGAGTAGCAACCTAGATATGTGACAGAAAGACATAATTTATAACATACAATTGCAAACTTCAAATCCACCACAAGGTGGTAGCAGAATATAAAAGGACATATGCTACCATGTTACTTTATTTCTTTTATAAAGCATAAGATATAAGAAACAAAACGAATGAAATCTGGTAAATTTTTTACCAGGGGTTAGTAGTATGCAATAGTTTGATATATCTGTTTCATAACAGCATAAAATTGCACTCACCACTTCATCAGCTGTAAAATCAATGAATCCAGGGAGAATCAAAAAGTCACTATAAAAAGAAAGAAATATTCTGTAAACTGGCAATAGCATATGGTGATCGGAGAATATCATATATAACAACTTGTCTTATATTTTCACTAAAAGTATAAGTAGGAATGACAGTAAAAACAGAGAATTTCTATTTCAATAAATAAGGAATGGCATAAGTTTGTAACAATTGGTTAACTAATACAAATAATTGAAAATTTTCACACATTATTATTTATGATGTGGTTAGAATGTAAATTAAACCTTTAATTCCCCACATGCCCTGGGATTGCAATGCATGGGAAATGTGAAAAGCGCAAGCCATATAGTCATATTAACACATTACTAAGAAAGGCAACAAAAATAGAAAGAGTTCATTTATAACAATGCGTTTGTGCTTGCTAATGTACAACAAATGAAAAATGACCTATTACACAAAGCAATAAGAGAACACAAGTTAACATGTGAATGACATCCATTGATTATATTTGTGATGCTGCTGTTTACATTACATGTTTGTTTTGTTGGAGCACAAATCCATTCAGGCTTATTGATTTTACCAATATACAATAGAAATGTGGAAAGAAAATCATAAATTAAGAACATATCCTAGTATAATATGCTATGGAAATATTACATAGAAAGAAATTTCATTAAAATACCATCAAGATGTTTATTAACATGTATACTGCATATGTCTAGTGTACACACAGCTAATTCTGAATATTTAACATAAACACATTTGAAGGCATTTAATATTTTCTTGGATACGTTTTTAAAATGCAGTATTGGATTAGAGGGATTTGGGGGAAGACAATCCATCATTGCCAAGATGTAGGAAGGCAGATGGGCTTTAACCAGCAGACTGCCAATCCCTAGCTGCTGACTAATCTCTAGATATATGGGCTTACATAATGCAGAAAACAGATGCAACCAAGTCACAGGAAAGCATCATGTTATCATTGTGATTTCACTGGCATATAGCTTCAAATATTACATGCAGAGACTAAATGATGACTTGTATGTATGTATAATGCAACAGTATGACAATGCACTCACCACAAGTTACAACAGATCTAATCAAAACAATTGTCAGAAATGGCTAAACACTGTGGTTTATATGCTATATACCAGCACTGTTCTCATTTCCTGTGGTCATACAGCCATCAATGTAGATAGTCCCAATGCATACAAATACCAATGGGAAGGGGAGGCTGGAGAAACCCTTTATAGTGGATTTAGGGTATGGCCCTAATTTTGGAAATGCTTAGAACTGTACAAGAAATGCTGATTTAGTCCCAATTTAATTATGGTATATTAATAGAAAATGACACCCTATAATATTACAAGTATTGTCATGAAAGAACCATGACAATAGACTTTATCTAGTATAAAGCTGGGCCAATGAAAGATTTTTCAAGAGTGGGCAAAACCATGTTGAATTGCAGGGGAGGTAAATGTAATTAATTACAATCCGTATTACAGGTGAGAGATGATGTTTCCAGCCCAAGTGTAATAACAGTGTAACAGTAACACTGGTCAGTATCTGTATGCAACAATAAAGTATTCTCCCTGCATGCAAACACTAACATTAATTTTAACCCCCTGCAATTCAATATGGTTTTACCCACTCCTGAAAAATATTTAGATTGGAACAATCTATCTTATAGTGTATGCCCAGTTTATGAGGGATATTTGGATGACAAAGTTAATCATCCTAATGAATGCATGCAATATTTAATTAGAGGAACAGGAAATAAGAGTCAGCAGGCAATCACACTGTGCTAGATGACAGGATGCAAAGCAGGAGTCAGACATAGCTTGCTGCATTGTGTGCCCCAGCTCAATTCTCAACAATATCTGAAATGCATATATTAGCGTGCGACTTAAACAACAAAGTCTGCATAGGATTGTGTGTTATACGGCTATATTGAGGTAAGCTTTCCAAAACAAAAATAGAATGTATATAAAAAAAAAAGTTTACTTTAGGGGTATTTGTATAAACAGACTGAAATCAAATTAACAAGCAGTAATACAAAGCTACACTAAATGAATGAAATATGTAAACATGTGTGCCTTATTTTTCTAATTATATACACACATTTTATTAATAATCAACCACCATTTCCCATGTAAGGGAAAAAGGGCTTCCCTAGTTAAAACTGAATCTAGAGTTGCACTTGCACTTATTTTACCCTTATAAACAAAATGTGTAAGTGTAAACATGGGGGAAAAGTCGCAAAGAGAGGTACAAAATAAATATATTTTGCACACAGAAACTTCTTTGCTTTTGCACATTATTTATTATACTGTATTGCTGTATGAGTACAAAATTGAGCTAGAAAACTTCACGCCTGAACTCGAATTCTGTTTTTAGTTTAAACTTTCTTCTGAAATAACCCCAATGGTGGAAACTAACCAATCATTCAAACTACCTTTATTGCAGTTTTAAGGCAATTGTTTCACATGACATAACTGGCAAAAAAACACAGAGCAAGACACATTGCTCATGTTCATAAGCTGTAGGTGGCCTTGGTTATTTTTCTGCAATCAATGTGATATTGCTTTATACTGAATTATGGAATCAGAGTGCTGCCACTTATTCACGTCCCCTGCCCCCAACTGCCAGCTCATTTTTTGGGAGGTAAACTTAATGGTCCTAGGAGAGTTAGCATTAAAACCTTGCAGATACTATATTATGAGCTATTTTAGGGAAATCACTGACCTGGATGGCAACAGGACAAGAGGAAATTAAATATTTTTAGCCACTACCTCAAATACAGATGTATTCTTACATATTATAAACTGGGTGAATGACACAATCAAGTTCTAGAAACTATTCAGTTACACCCAGAAATGAAAGCACAGATATGTGCTGGGCCTTGGTTAATCATATTACACTCGCCTACACAAAAAAGAATATGTTTATTATACAGTGACTGGTAAGACATGACGTAGTGAGTAGAAAGGAATAGAAAGAAAACACTTGCCATTCCGGATTCTTTAGTAATAAAGCTGGTGATTCAAGCTCATTGCTGACTCTATCCTCTCGCTCCATTATCGGCATAACAAGCAGGCAACCGTGACAGATATACACTCATTTATATTGATCTGGAATATGGGAGGAGAAGGGTCACTGTTACAGACTTTCCTTCCTCTTTGATTACGCAGAAATTAGTTCTGATAATTCTCAAGTGGAAGATGTAGTCAGGTATAATTTCTACTTGGAGATTCTACGTCTTAAGAAAAATAGTTGGCATCTTTTTTGTTTAGTAATCAGCTTTAATCAAATGTAAAATTTAGAAAAGTATGTCACCGGAGTCACAGAAAGGAACATAAACTACATTTAAGAAATTTGCATCAACAGTCAGTTTTTATGAAATTAAGAAATTATTACAACAATTGTCGCAAACGTCATTAGAATGACATTAGAATCGTGGTCAATTATAAATGCTTCCTAGCAGATAACATTTTCTGGATGTCATAGTATGGCTTTATGACTAAGGGATTAATGCGCTAACACTATGAATGTCATGTCTACTTAATGTAAAAAGTTTGTGAAAACATCTAGGTACACTGCAGTGACAATTTTACTTTGTATAGCTTTCCGGCTCAATAACCAGACGCAAACGTAGCAGTGGTGAATACCTTGAGAATCTTTAAATGTCTTATAAAAAGATTTTCTGTTTACTTATTTGTAATTCTGAATAATTAAGGAGTTTATTTATAACAAAGCAGCGCATATTCAGATTCCAAAATGTCATGAATAGTTGTACAGCCCCGATGATAGCAATCTTAGCTGATGTCACAGCAGAGACTGCAAGTCATGTAAACCCAAAGACTCACTCCTAAAAAATCCACAACAGAGGAAAAGCAAAATATAACTGTTCTTCAACTACCTAACAGTACCATTTCTNAAAAAAAAAAAAAAAAGCCAAGTAATGTTCTAGACTGCTATACAAGCATACACATAAAAGGAAAACACTGATTTCAATTATGTAAATGTAATTATACTAGAAAGGTTACTATTCAAGATCAACTAATAGATAAATGCTTATATAACTATGACACTTAAGCCAGCTCATGTAGTGTGGGCGACACTAGATTAGACTACTACCATCCCTTAAACATCATAATAAAGTAATGGTGGCCACTGACTGAATATTGGTAACATGGTATGACAATACATATAAAAGGTTAGTGTAAGGCTGCAATGTGAAGATAATAGAGGGGGAGAGTTAGTTTTAGGCTACTGGGAGGGGACAGTTAATAGAAGGGGCAAGTTACGGTAATGGAAGGAGGAGGATTAGTGTACAAGTTCGGTTTGGGGAAAATACTACCTGCCTGCCACAGGGATTTGAGTAGTGGTTATTCACCCTCTTTGCCGGGTCCTGTCATTTTGCTGTATATATATATATCTATCTATACACACTATATAAACTAAATATGTTGTTTAGTTTCTAGTCATTTGATTAAAGAATTTTAGCGGTATAAATGAAATTAGGCTATTTTCTAATAAATATTAATACACAATAAAGTAGTACTACAGGTAATAAAATAAACTTACACCAAGTCACAGAATAAAACATGCTATAATACCAATGTCTGTGCTTAGATATCACTCGTTTGGACCAATAATCGCTGCAGTAAGTGATTATATTGGATTTACCAAAAGCCAAATCATTACCCCTGTAACCCCCATGAAACGGCACAGATCCTCAATTCACTCAATAATGTGCCATATAGGACTAAGTTCATTGTATATCTTTACCAGGTTTTAGCAGTCAAAATAAAAATGTTGGTCCAAAAATATATTGACCAAGCTATAAAAACTAATGGAGAAGTATATCAGATACATGTGTTGGAGCTAAGTAGCAGGTCACTTTTTTCATTCAGTAACTTGAGTTGCCTCTATAGAAGTCAATAGTTATATTTATAAATGTTCCTTATATGATAACTCACACCAGCTAGTACACATTATATGTACATCTAGTGGGCCACATGAAAAGTCACAGAGGACAGGAATTCACAGCCTAATAAGATTTGCATTAAACAGAATGTAAGTATGCACAATTTATTTATTTATAAAATAATCAATAAAATCCCCATACAAAGTAAAAATATTATGTGTATACCTGAATCTGCTTTTGTATTTTAGCACATATAACTACCAAGTCATACGTACTGCGCCTGTGCCCCTGTAGTGAGCAGGGGAGGACGACGGACCTGTTAATAAACCTGCTTTCTCATTTACGTCAGCCCAGTCGCCAGGTACCAGTTTTTAGTTGCCATGGTGACAGGTATTAATCAATCCCTGGTACTTATCAATGTTATCACACCTGAAACAGGTCTACACAGCCACAAGCAGCTACATTTCATCTAAGCTTTCAGTGAATTAGTCAATAACACACAAAAAGATTACAAGCAATGCACAAATTGTTATATACTATGAGCAGCCTTTTAAATGCAGACTATTATAATAAGGAGTTAATTAGATATAAGAGTATAAATGCTATTCAATATAGACTTGGATAAAGTATAGCAATAAATCAATGGAAGACTTGTGCCAGGTACACTTACTTGTAGGTGAGTCCATCGGAGATGGCAAAGAGCTGCTGGGCAGTGAGACCATCTTCTGGAACATACCCTGTGCCACCACTGATCAGATAGTCTGCCATGCTGCAGGGAAAGACAGGGGTGAGTACGCCTGGTACAGGAGACAGAATGGTGATTACTAAGCAGTCTGTACTATATAAAGGTAAAATAGAGAATAGTGAGCTGTGATTATTATGACTCTCCTCATTACCGGCGTAGAGAAACACAGGCAATCTGTCATGTATTTGCCACACACACCACTGTTTGCATATGTAGATAGGGATGACAGAGTAGAGATAATACGTTTGGCCTTGGTAACTAGTTCCTGTTTGTGAAAATAATGAAAGTGCACTTTACACAAAATACACAAAATAAAAGACAAAGCAGAGGAGAGCTGCAATCACTGACATATGCCATGTATGCTGCTGACCCACATGAACATGCTGAACCCTGCACACAGCCATCACACTCATACACCACATACTTACTGCTCTAGCAAACACTAGAGAGAAGCACAGTGGCTCAGTGAATATATAAGAGGTACCTCAGCAGTCACACACACACACACACACACACAGGCCTGCTCACATGCCATGCACTGGCCTCCCCATATAAGAGCACGCAGTATACACACACTGTGCACGCTGGAAGCAGGGGGGCCGCTCTATGACTGACTCTCTCTCCACGCAGCGGCTGCCACCCTACACTCAGGTCCAGCGATGAGGAGCTCGCAATGATGGCCTGAGCAGCACACGGTGCAGGATCATAAGCCAGCAGACATGTGGGCGGAGCTCAGCCACACTAACCCTCCTCCTCTTGTTCCAGCAGCCCGCCCCCTACCGGACGTACCATGGTCGTCTAGTAACTCAGCGTGACGACGGCCAATCGTCTGAGCCCCTGTGACTGAACTCCGGCGCATGCGCAGCACGACCAAGCCGAGCCACGTGGGAAGTGCCAGTGCAGCACATTGACTGTACACAGTAATCGCCGCACAGTACACATCATCCCTGGGTAACTGTACCACACACACCTATCCGTCACCACGTGCCCTCATGGAAACAGCCCACATGGGGGGATACAGAGGGACAGATGCCAGTTACACCATCCATGCACACAGTCATCATGGGCAGAAGCAGGCTATCACAGCATGTGCCACACACTGCAGAAATACAAGAGACACCATGGGCACCATGCACACAGTCACCATGGGCACAGGCCGGCTCGCAGAGCATGTGCCGCTATATTCTGTCCCCCAGAATGCAGATCGCTTTGTGACAGCTGCTCGGGAGCCGGTACAGGAACGTGTAACTGAGAGGAAATAGTCACCCAATAGCATAGCAGCCATTAACCCCGCCACACTGGACACGGATACATACATATATATATATACACACATATATATACACACGGGGATGACTGGAGCTCTCTGGTACCTCCGCTGCAGCAGCTCTCCTCTGAAGAATAAGCCGCAGTCCTGCCTCTCCTCCTCAGTTACACGCTGGTGTAAGCCCCTCCTCACCCGCTGCCCCCAGCCTGTGCCATGACTTGTCACTCAGCAGCCTCTCCTAGGTACCTCACACACATGGCGGCCTTTCCACACCTCACCACACACATATATGAACATCTAAATGGCTATTCCAGACCCTCCAACATGAGCCATTCCACCAGGTACAAAATACTCTGTTCTGGAACTTCCAGCAATCAGTTACTATGGTAACCACCATTGTTACATTACTCAGACATCAGTTAGTTCATTATAACCAGGTGAGTGACAGCTGAAAGCCCAGGAACACACACACATCCCATGTAACTGCCACTCTATGTAAAACTATAATGGTGCAGCTGTGATCTCTCCAGATCCTTCAAGCCAAGTAGTGCCTAGTAACAGACTTCATTTTCATGTTATATATACATATGTGGCTGAAAGTATCGGTGTATACGGGGGTAAGCGATACCGTCACTTTTCCCACTTAATTGAAAACTATAATTCTTCATTTCTATTATTTTCCATACTTCCACTTCTAAAGGTCCACGTCAACCTGCACTGTGTACTACTTCTTGTGGGCTTTCTCAGCATCATAGCTAGGTAAGTATTTAGAGGGCAGGATTAGAAACGATAATACCTGTGTATGTGAACCGTAGTTACACGGGACATATACTCTAGTGAAGTACAGGATTTCTGTCTATAATTGTATACAGTATAACTTTGGCTGGGGAGGTGAACATTACTGGAGCCATGGGCCTAAATTTACTAAGCAGGGGATGTTGCCCATAGCAACCAATCATATTCACATTCTTTAGTACCGTGTTTCCCCGATAATAAAACACTTGATTTTATCACCATCATGCCCCCC
>JABWIB010001493.1:16067-36950 GCA_016617825.1 Platyplectrum ornatum | reverse complement strand
ATACCCTTGGCATTCTGTTACATTGAATGTGTTCATTTATTGCCTTTTTGTTCACTACAGTATGTGTCATTTATTATCTCTGACCCTGTTTCTGTTTCTATACTGAAAAACCCCAATAAAATGTTTACTGGAAAAAAAAAGAATATTATTATTATTGTTGTTGTTTAGCCACATACCATTCTAAAAGTTTCCAGTTAGTTAGTTACTAGCTATAAAGGTAGGGTGTGTCAGAAAAGAAAGTTATAAAACAAGACTGATGAGTTCAATCCAGAACTTGGATTGAAGTAAAAAATTTAACTGTAAAATTAATGTTCTGGACTCAATTCAGATCTCCATGCATGTTCACACAGAGGTCTGTGAATCCATGAAAGCAGGCAGTGAACTCCTCTATCTTTTCCCTTGGTTCCGCCCAGGCTGGCGTTATGCATCAGATTAGGTTTAATATTCCCCACTACAGGTTTCCCGGCCTGCACGTTAAGAGATTTATCACAGAATATCTGCCATGCGTCAGCATAGTGTCAAATAAACACCTGACTTCTGAAAGAAGCTTTCACCAAAATACAGGGGAATCCGTACACAGAACCCTACCTTAAAACTTCCTTGCTTAAATGCTGGGAGGATAGTACATACATGCTGAAGTCAACACTTTCTGTGGTATTCACATATCCCCCCAAGTGCACTATGAGTATACATTCAGACCATTCCATCCACTCTATGTAAATCGTGTACTTTTGCTTTGATTCCAGTTATGTAAACTGCATGAACAGTCCACTGTTCTTAGCATTTTTCCTATTCCTTCAAAGGAAAGACTTCCAGCATAGTAGTTTGTCTCTTCAAACAGGGAGCTAGTCTATATACTTTAATACAGACGAGAATTTACACCAGCATATAAAAAAAAACCTTCTTAAATTCATTTCCTTCATTTGTTGCTAAATTTCTTCCTTAGGATGTTTATCTTAATGTTCCTTATCATAACCATATCATTCCCAACAGTGCCACTGGCATGGCTATAGAGTAGGCTTTCTATTGCACAGATATACTACATACAAAACATTATAAGATGTGTTATGTAAATTCTTCTTCACTGCAGTTCAGCACAAGCTATTACAGTGGTTTAGTATGTTATTCACTGGGGACATAAGGACAAGATGGTGAAGAATGTTTACAGTTTTCCATGTGCAATCAAGAAACTATAGTTACAAAATGACCCCAGGGGTCCTGCAGCCTATCACAGCCTCAGATCTCATATATAAATTATTTCTGTAAAAATATTTGACATCATCACAAAAGGGGAAACTATGGGCAAGTGTTTTGTGAGATCAAATATGTGCAATACAGTACATACAGTACAGTAACACTCGGGCCTAATCGAGACTGGGGTGCAATGCGTGGAGTCAGAAGAGCCCTATAAAGCGATAACTAAATAAGTATCTCCCTTTCTCCTTTTGGGTAGATTTTCCTACCTAGCTTTTCCTTTATCAGTCGTACGGGACTAACACAGACTTCAATTTAATCCAGTGATTAAATCATTTCCTTCTACGATGAATAAACCAGAAACATTGACTACAGGTAAAGGGAGACTTTTTGTTTTTAAGTCAGATCAGAACACATTTAATGCGGTAACACTTTTTAGCAGCAGGAAAGGGCTTTCTATTAAGTAAGTTGAGATGAGATGGCAGATGGCTTGGATCTTTGCCAGTCAGCAGAAAAGTTGTTATTATTTTATTACATCATTGCTAGAACTACTGATACATAGAGCTATGCAGGTATCAAAAGTACATTTTGTGTCATGTACCAGTTTGTATCAATGTATCAAGCTCTAAGCTTTGTAAGGATTCCACTGATCTTTCCACTTATCACATGATTAATTTAAGAATGAATTAAGTTACACATTCTGAGATTGCCAAAAGTTGGCCACGTACTGGAACGATTACAGAGGATTGGGACGAAAAATCGTTCTAGTGTGTTCTAGTTTTCTGAAAGCTTGTGGTAATCGTTCTAGAGAGGCCAGCAGGCGATAATTTAATCTTTGTTTTTTTGTGATTTATTATCATTTGAAGGGTCCGATATTGAGGTTTGTGTGTGGTTAAATGTGACGGATTTATTATGCCTTAAGACACAGTTTCAAATTATTATAACCAGGATATTTCTGCCTACTGTCAACAACCACAGGCTTTTCCAAGCATCTGATCACTTAAAAACAATCATAAATGAATGTTACCCAGCTGGGAAAGGCATATCAAGCTCTGTAATGACCATCTCATTTCCAGTGTTGCACTGCACTATGGAACGGATTCAGACTTAAGGCATTATTGACTTAAGCTGGGCATACACTATAACCATTATATTTCTGCAGACCAAAAGATCAAAAAATCGTTTGCTGATGATTTTTGAACGATCTCGGCCGATCAGTTGGACAAAAAGTTCATATACCCGTAACGATCTTTCAAAGAAAACTGAATGATATTTGAAAGATCTTTCAATTGGAATGATTCATCTTGCCGTGTGTGATGTGTACAATCATGTACTGTGTGCTGTGTAATACTGTGTTATATAACCCAGTGTATAAAGCATACCTGACAATCTCATCAAGTGATTATTGAACTTTTGTTGATATCATTCTAGGGTATGTTTAACTAATTGACATAATTATGAACTGTTAAAATCAATGTAACCTAGGGTTAGAATTACTAAGCTGCGGGAAAGCTAAAGTTGAGATATTGCCCATAGCAAATAAAAGAAGAAACTAAGGATTAAATATTCCTTCCTGAAACTGCAGGTAACCGAGAAAGCTTCAAGAAGAACATTGGACTGGATTCTGAGTCCAAGCTATCACCCAATTTAATGCAAGCTGTATTGGGTGTTGCGAGCAGTCTACGTATACCATGCAAGAATTAGCGAAGTGCGGATGGAATGCATTTCTGTCTTTCAGGAGATGTAAGGGCCAGGGTATCCCGATACATCCACATTCCTAAAACCTGATGAAGGGGGGAAAGACGGGGAGTCATGATAGGCATGCTGATGAGGCACTGTGGCCGATAGTAAGGACTTAAGTTTGGATTCAGAGGCAGATCTGCCCAGAGCAAATACCATTATTTTCATTGGAAGAAACAATCCTCTTTATCTCCCTCTTAAAATGTTGCTCTCTTGTAACTCTGAACTGGATGCACATGTAAGAAATCCATGCGAGCAAATCTCAGGGTCACATAGCCTAGTTGTTACTGTGCTTAAATATCCCCCACCTGTCCACCTTGTGAACATCCTTTACCCATGCCACCTTGTCCAATCTTGCCATTGTATAGACTTGTAGCACAGTAATCTGGATGTTGGGTATCCAGATGGTGCGTGTGCATAAGCCGCGGAAACTTGCATCCATTTGTTACTCACAGCTTGTGGAAAGCAACTCTAAAAGCTGAAGTAATTAACTCACTTTAAGCCATTTGCTTGAGAATACAAACTTTCTATGAAAATGTAATGACATCACTAGGATTGGGTCGCCCAATGCAGTATTGCGTCCCAGCCATTGACCTCCTCACTTCCAGGACAGATTTAGTAATTTTGTTACTACTTTTATTAGTAAACTATAATGAATATTTGTAAAATATATTTTTATATAATGGCAATAATATATACATAAACAAACAGCATAACTAAAATGACACCTTTCAAATTCTAATATCACAAACACAAGTGTATTTACAGTTACATAGTTTAATATGGCTACAGTGAAAATGATTTATTTATATTTTCTTTTGCTTAATAAGTAAAATTTACCTTTAGACTAAATACTTACAAATATAGTTTATTTGGTTCTAAAGATTCTTTGTGTCTTTGCTTTGGCAAAATCAACCTCAAATGTTTTGCTTTTGGTTTTGGATCTATATTTCTTTATTTTTATTTGTTTAAGAGTTCTAAAACAGCTAAAATCATCAGGCCTATATTTACTTAGAATTCCACCTTTATATGAATGATGCTGCAGCAGGCTCAGTTCATCTTGCGCCCAACCAGCGTCATTCATAGAAGTCCCAGAATTGTGTTACATGCATCAGGACTCTTCACTGACCAGCACTTTAGTAAACTTACTTTAAGGCAATTGATTTCTTTTCTTTTTTTTTCTCTCAGTGGTGTTTGCTGGGAATAGTATTGGCACAGTCTCCCCACATATAACACTTTTTCCTCTCTTTAATAACAGCTATTAGAGGTAGAAAAAGGTCAGTGGACCAAATTCAGACTTTAGGCACTATTGACTTACTCACAACTTACTCAAGAGTGGGCAAAACCACGTTAAATTGCAGGGGAATTAAATTTCATTAGTTGCAAACAGTATTAGAGTTGAGAGACGATGTTTTCTAGCCCAAGTCTAATAACTTATAACCTGCAATCCCCTACCTCCCCTGCAATTCTACATGGTTTTGCCAAGTTTTGAGTAAGTCAATAGTGCCTAGAGTCTGAAATTTGTCCACTGGGGGGATCAATACAGATGGCGTTATATTAACGCATGGAGCAGATTGATATAAAAATATTTTAATACAGAAAATACATTATTTTGGATTGGTGCACTACAGGTCCGAGCAGGTCCATGACCCAGCATGGACAATTTACAGTAATAAACAGATCTCTGCAAGATTAAATTTCATTGTATGGAGGGCAACTAATGAAGAGATGAAGAAAAAGGTCAGAGGGCTCATTCTATGTCACACACAGTCTCTATGCTTTCCTAAATATGTTGGAGATGTATTATGGTTAGAGAAATACTTTGCATCTTCTGCTGAAAAGTGCATTTCTAAGCTTACTTTGCCTAATGTAAAACAGAGCTTTAAATAGATAAAAGTGTCACATGTCAAAGATGATTTCAGAAATTTCACCAGGGGTAAGCTGGCAAAATGTTTTTGTTATCAAAGTACTTGAAATATTAGGTTACCTGGCCTCCCTCGTGCAAGCCACTTGTGTATGTAAGCCTACCTGTAATATCTGCAGATGAATGTCCAGATGTTAAGAGATAGATGTCTTAGTGTACAGCTGTATGTGGGGGCATTACAATTAATCATGCAAGGATGGGCAAGTAGTTTAAGGTGAGGTGGTGGTGGTGGCAGTTTCGCAAAAATTTGGGTTTGGACAGAAGCAGATCCATGTAAATGTAGGGTTCTGGAAACATAAGGGTCTAAAACAGGGGGAAGTGACAGGGGAGTTCACTCCCCTCTTCCAAGCATACCATAAGACCTTTGTGCATACTCCGTATGAAATAAGCAGTCCATTGAATGAATTAAACAAGATAGGGCACAAAACCAAGTGCTATTGACTGAACTGAGAAGAAATGCCTGGAGACTTAATTCCTGATGAGACATTTAGGCTTGAACAGTGTTGATTTCTCAGAAGTTTGTGATATTCTGAGAAATACTTTTACTTTGTATTGAGACCATTTAGACACACAGGTGCATAACCAATCTAAATATTATCTTATTCCCACTGACCATTTAACCATATAAAACTACTAATTGTTCTTATTATACCTCTACTATATATCCTATATCCATGTCCTCCTGCATATTATATCTAGACCAAGACCAGTATATGAATGTACATGTACATGTTTGCATTTGGGGGGATTTAGAACAATGGTCTGTGCACTGATCTGTAACAGCATATATATTGATAGATCCCCTACAATGGTTGTACTTCAAGGAAATAGAAAAATGTCATGACATACTTTGTTCCTTGTTACTGTCATTAAAGAATAAATGTTGTTCTCCTGTGCTTTCTTACCTCTCAGGTTCATACCCAGCCTGCAGACGGGTAGCACTGTACCTCTGGGCTGCCGTCTCATGCCCATGAAGATGTCCACTATGCACAGGTGAGCAGCCATTAATTAAGGAACGTCTGTGGGAGCAATGTGATGGGGAAATCGGGGGCTCCTTCACATCCCCTACAATAAGTCGGTAGTCATAAAGTCCTTGTTGAGCATCTCCTTCATATCTGTACCCATCCATCCCCACAAGGAGAATGAAAGCTGCTGCAGGGTGAGAATAAATGCAGAAGAAATGATTATGAGTCACTTAAACATCCTGCACAGGTTGCCACAGTCAATGATCTGTACAGTGCTATGTAGTGTAATTGTCCTTTTTAAGTTTTAAGACAGGTTGCCCTTGCTGCTGAACCCAGCCTGAGCAGACAGAAGGCAGGCTTGTCTGAGCTGTGCCCTATCTGTCAAAGAGGATCGGAGTATTTAACATGCTGATAGCTGGGGAATTTGCACACTTGCAGTTTCCCTGCCCCCTTTCCTCCCTGTATGTATCTGTCTCCAGGAGCTGTCTCCACCCAGAGGACAGATTGTTAGTGCTTCACAGGGGAACCATGAAGTGGCATGTCCTGCCTTCTTCTGGGCACCTTTGTCACAGGACCCAGTCGTCACACCTATAGCTGATACAAGCATGTTGCCTTCTCTGTGCTTATTGTAGATAACAGCAGCAGCAATTATTGTTCAGCACTCTTGGAGTAATTTCATAGCTCAAGCAACTAGTTATATATTACTGTAGTTGTCTATAGTTATATATAGTTTTATTAAATGCGGAAAACATAACAGTTTGTTATTAAAAAAAAGTTTGATCATGCAGCACATTTTCAAACTACCTGAACCATTACCAGCAACTCCCTGGAGGCAACATAAATGTCCCCACTCTTTCATTCCCTACACTGCTTCCCATCCGTCAACAAATTCTCCTCAAACTTCTCACCACTACCTACACAGCTCTTCCTTTCCTCCCCCATCTCCAACCACACCCCCTCCCATCACCTCAGCTCTGCTAATGACCACCACCTCACGTCCCACCTGCTGCACCCCATCACTGGAATGACCTACCCTAACCTATCAGGCTTTCCAACAACCTCCATACCTTCAAGCACTCCCTCAAAAACCATTTGTTTAGACTTGTCTACCCCTCTCTCACCTAATTTTAGCATGTAGCAGGGACATCCAGCCTCCTGTCTTCTTCCTCACCCAGAGCCAACCTCTTCCCACTCCATCTCTCTTTCTAAACACCTCTGAACTTCTTAATCAAATCTGTTGTCCTTCGACTAGCCGACATTCTCTACCTTTGTGCTCCACAAACCACACCAGTTCACATTATTCCCCACCTCTATTTAATCACTATGTAACCACTCTATATAATCACTTTGTACCCCTGCCTATGCAGAATTATGACGCCATTGTGACCATAGGTCATGTTGGCATCTTTTGAACAGAGCTGTGACGCTTTGCCAGGGAGCTACGTGAATGCTTCCCCTGCGTCTAGTCCAATGGGCCCTAGGAGGCAACCTATACTGTCTATGCCTTGGGCTACCTCTGCACACTACCTTGTAATGCATCTGCATTTAGTTTCATTTTTGTAGCATTACACCAAACAAGCAAATAAATAAATAAATAGATAAGAAAAGAACATGCTTGAAATGGATAATAATTGCCTGGGTATGTTGCCTCAGTAAATAAATGGCTTGGCACTTACATTTTTTTTTTAAAAAAGGGGGCTGAATTTCTTGATTTTTTTTGTGTATTATTGAACTGTGAACATTGGTTTTTCCTGTTCATCCAATCAGATTCAGGTTGTCTGATTGTCATTCAGAATGCACAGTTTGTCTGGCTTTTTCATTGGCAGATGTCCTTCCCCTGCTCCTCTGCTGCAGAGCCTGACATAAGAAAGTTAGGTACCCTGCAACTTTATAGACCAGATCCAGACTTTAAACTGACGAGCAAGTGGGCAAAACCATGTTTAATTGCAGGGGTGGTAAAATGAAAGTCAGTGTTTGCATGCAGGGAGAATACTTTATGTTTGCTTATTGCACACAGGTACTGACCAGCGTTACTGTTACACTGTTATTAGACCCCTCACCAATTCAATATGTTTTTGCCCACTCACTTGTAAGTTCAACAGTTCTTAAGTCTGGATCCAGTCCTATTATATTAATTCTGCCTTTCTTTTAAATTATAGAAGCAGGAGGACCCTAATGTTCTTATGTCAGTTTGTAACCCTCCCCTCTGACACCCCTTGCTGCCAGAGAGTAGAAGTGTTGGGGATCAGATGGAATCTTTGTCAATACATATATATAGATAATGGCTTCGGCTGACACACTGCCGCTACTCCCCGAAAGCATCATACCCAAAGCTACGGAATTAGAAATTGTACTGTAGCAGGTGAGCGGCAGCTCTGTAAGCAATGAAAAAAACCTTTATAAAAAAAAACAATCTGTATGGGAGTAGTAGCAGCAAGTGTAAATCTGTTTAGTTGCTTTTTACAGCAGGCTGTGAAATAATGGCTCTGACCCCAGAAGCCACAGCATTAAGGTATCAACTGCATTTTTTAAAAACAGTATGCTGTTTTGAAGCAAGAAATTAAAGAATACATCCTGTTCGACATTTTCACTCCCCTTAGTTCTTTACATGTTATGTAATCTTCTTATGGCACTTCCTGTTTAAAAATCTAAATATAATTTACAGGTTAAACACCAATGTTTCCATTAATACTTAACATTACCATATGTATTATGCCCTGTGATTGATGACAGATGCTTTATGAAATTAATTGCACTCCACATTTGTATGAGCTTGTTATATATATGGATATAAGGTCTGGCTGCACTTGCTGTATATTTTATAAACTGTGTTATATACTGCTTACATACTATTAACCTTGTGTAGAACCTTCTTATCATGGCATCTGTGACAGAGTCATTACTGAAATAATGGATTATCAGCTTCACTTTCATCAGCAAATTGTTTGGCATCCTACATTAACCACCCCATCTGCTTAATTCCAAACATCTACCTAGATATATATATATATATATATATATATATATATATATATATATATATATATATATATATAATCTTAAATAATCATACAAGGCATACAAGTGTGAAAGGGTAGTGATATTCCCAACTGATAAGCTCTACTTACTGGATTTCTACTAAGAAACCAATATACATTTCATATTATACGTCGTAAGGATTTCCCTGAAAGTGGATCTTACTAACAATCATAGGCTGGGTTTAATGTGTGCACATCGGTGCTAATTGATGAAAACACCTTCGGAGTAATCAATGCTTAAGAGGAATTATATTCAGACACAGGGACTGGGCTGAGCTCACAATACGGTGTTCCTATTTACAGTATAAACGGTCCTTCCTAATGCATATTAATCAAGACTTCCATAAAAACAGACAAATAAACCAAAGTTGGACCTCAACTTTTGAAAAGTATTTGTGTGAGTATGAGTGGTTCAAATGTGGATGCATGTCTGAATAGTGCGGCCTATCACTTACCGATCTATTGAACTAACTTCATTTGTGCACTCACAGAAGATAAAGTACATTGATTGAATGTCTGTTGTATTGAATGTCTGGTGATGATTTCTGGTTGGTGCACCCGAGCGGGAGAACGCCTTTTACCACTGGATAAGGTCCTACACTGCAGTGAGGGACTAGTGTAGGGAACCACTGCAGCATCTCTGTATAACTGCCACTTTTAATGTGAACATGCTTTTGTTTATTTGTTCTCTAACACAGCACACACAGTATTTGTCATGGGGGGGGGGGTATGTATTGTCCGTTCCCTAAGAAATTTCCCCTGCATCCCACAGCTGTTTCGCCATCTTGGTCTCTTATTGTTTCTACTTTCCCATGGCCTCTCCTGCGGTCCCTTCAATACTCCCAAACCACTTTGCCTGCTAGCACTTACCAAGAGCTGAAACAAATACAACCCATGAGCCGTTCAGACAGAAAAAAAAGCAAATATATGACAAGCAATCGAGTTTCCAGTACAGAACATAAATGGCAAACACTAGGAAACTGTTGGGGGAAGCAGAAGGTCGGAACCGCCAATGTGCAGAAGATGGCATGGGACTTTAAATAATGTATATCCAAAAAGGGGGAGGAGGAAAAGAAGGTAAGGGGAGAAAAAGGAATAAAGAAAGAAAAGGAAGAGGGGCAGGGGTACTGAGTGCAATTGGAACCAGGAAGTGGCAAGGAGTCATAGAGAAGGGCTGTGATGTATTCCATGGATGAAACATACCAGATTCTTTTAAGAAGCTCAGCCCTAGTAGGAGCCTCTGTATGTTTACAGGCCCTGGCTATAAGCAACTTAGCAGCTTGGCAGACATGAGATAGGAATAAATCAGTGGGTTTGTCTATCCAGGGGATGGCACGATTAAGCAGAAGTACCAAGGGGTCAGCCTGAAGGCAAAAATCTGTGACTCTTGCTATGAGGTCTAGGACAATTCTCCAGAATGGCTGAACATATTGGCAGTCCCACCAGATGTGCAAAAACGTGCCTGGAGCGCCACAATTACGCCAACAGGCAGCTGATACATGGGGGAACAAATAGTGCAGCTTAGCAGGGACCAGGTAACATCGGGTACACAATTTGAAAGCAGTTTCCTGAATGCCAGCATTAATAGAAACCTTGGCTGTTCGATTCCTGAATGACAGACCACTCCTCTTCCTCCAGAGAGACCACCCAATCCAGTTCCCAGGCTCGTTCATGTGGTTAAATCGGTGGAAGGGACGGTGCCAAATTGTTATGAAAGTAAAGGCATCAGCGTTCAAAGGGTGTCATGGCTCGTAGTTTCCTGGTTCGTGATTGCGAATGTATGAACCCCCTAATTTGTATGTAGGAGAAGTGCAGTGAGGCAGGGAGGTGAAAATTGGCTTAGAAGGCAGAGATGGATTGTGGTCCAAAGTCCCCCAGCACGTGAGTGTACCTAGTAATATCATGACTGCTCCACACCCGACCAACTCCAGGAGAACAACCAGGGGGAAACAACGGGTTGTTCCAAATAGGTGAAAGAGGGGAGTGGTAGGAAGAGAGACTGTAGCTTGAGATGGCATAATCCCACACAGGAAGAGTAAAGGAGACAGAGGGGTAGTAAAATGCCGAGGCAGGTCTAAGGAGCCGAGGGATCTAGGGGAGGAAATGCAAAGAGAGGTAGAGAGGTTTGGCTACTGTTTGGGGTGATATATTTTGCTTTGGCTGTGTGGGGAACAGGGTATGTTATTCCTCTGTTGGTCTGTACCCCTCGCAATGTAAAGCTGTGTTGCTGTTTACAATGACCTGTCTTTTTGCAACGTAAATATGTATAAGTATGAATGTATAAAATATTATATACTGCATTTTATGAAACCTTGGTTAAAAAATCCCTGTCCAGCAACATTAAGGAATGTTAATCATTAAGACTTGCTACTGCTGTCATAGCTCCCATGGATCCAGGATTCCATGCAGACCACTCCCCTCACTCATACAGAGATACAAAGCTCAGAAGGGTTTGTAGAAACATCAGCTTTAAAGAGGCAATGCAAAACAAGTAGCAATAGAAGAGATTTCAAATGGGATACAACAGAAGGCCCACAGGCAAACTAGGTTGAAAACACATTTAAAGAAACTGACTGATACAATCAGGGCCGGCGCTAGGTCTGTGGGCGCCCTAGGCAGACGTGATGATGTCACGCCACTGCAAAACCACAGAGGTGCCATGGCATTTTTTTTAGCACCATTTTTCACATTTAAAAAAAATATAATAATTTCAGAGGGACACCACTGGACAAGAATGAGGGGAAAGGGAATGTCCCAGTTGGTTCTGGGGACACGAGTGACTATTCTTTGTCCCCAGGAACCGGACTCGCTTATAATTTTTGCCTGTTCTTAAGGAATGAGTGGGTACCAGCAGGCCCAAAACTGAAGACACTGGTCAATACTCCCAACCGGAGGCTGGTGCCAAAGAGACTAGAGAGCAGAATTTTACTCACTTCCAGGGGGTGTAGATGGACCTCCACCTCAGTTATCTCCCTGGCTGTTACTCATTCCGGTTACCAAACACAGCCTTGGGAACTCCTTCTTTCAACCGACACTCATCCACACCATCCACACACTAAAATGTGAGACAAAACAATAATGGTTAACTAACAACCCAACCGGGTACTGCAGGCTCCTCCGCAGTCAGATATTCTCGGGTCCAGCAGTCTTTCCAGATGGGAATTCAATCCCCTACAAGAGTATCTTGGGAAAGGTTTTAATGCTGCTCTAACAAGGAATACCTATAGCTGTTGGTCTACTCTGGCCCATTGCCAACACCTGCCTTCTCCTGTGTTTATACAGCACCTTCCCTAGGCAACTGAATGCTTCAATAAGGTTTATACGTACCGTGTTTCCCCGATAATAAGACCTATCCCGAAAATAAGCCCTACCCCATTTTACAGTACACTGTCTAAAATAAGCCCTCCCCCGAAAATAAGCCCTATGGTGTTTTTTTGTCCTTTAAAAATAATAAGACAGTGTCTTATTATCGGGGAAACACGGTACTCACTTTTGCCTCCTTTTGCTCCTGCTGCGTATTCTCTCTCTCTCTCCTCACTGCACCATGTCTGCCTGCCCTGTCACTGCAGCCATAAGATGGGGATTGTGATGTGGTGGGCCTAGGTTGGCTTGCCAGCTAACCTATCTCCACCTCTCCCAAGTGCACTACTCACCAAACTCACCAACCGGGGCTACCAGCTGACAGTCTCTTGTGGCGAGTGTTGTGTCTGCCACCTGGGATATTCTATGTGCTGCTCCTCACTCGCTTGATTCTTCACCTCTGTACACACTCCATGCAACAGAAATGTCACCTGTGCTAAACGTTGAATCCCTTACGTCATCCAACATTCTTGCAGAGCAAATAATGGTGTAACCCACAAAGAATATTCATTCCCAGGATAACAGGCCCATGTTGCAGTTTAACTTTACTATGTCTCAGTCCAGGAAATCTCATATGAGAATAGGACTTCTGGATATTCTTATCAGACATTGTAGATACCTGTGATCCCGAGTCCAGCAGACATCATTGCTCCTGGCATGCCAACTAAACCACTAATACGGGACACGTCTGCTAATTAAGCCAATCTTTGCATGCATTTCATAGTGCATCCGTCTGGAAACCACTATGAATCAGGTACTTACTGTATGCCGTATACTGAGAGCCAAACTCACTGCAATTGGATGCCTGGATTCTCATCAATTTTACACAAAATTGTTAATCAATAAGTGCTTATACTCGGCTTATACTCGGGTCAAGTCACCTGGACTCAACCTGACTGACCTGTTCTGCGTGCAGTGCAGGTCTCCAGTGTTTCCCTCTCGCCTGTCACTGGCGTCTGCAGCTGCTAGGTTAATGTGGAGGGGGTGCCGCTGCATCACACCGTTGCATCCATAATAGCTTCCCTCCAGTTCAGTGAAAAGAGCTTAAGAGGTTAGAGGAGCAGTTTAGCAGTAGCTGCAGCATTTCCCACCCTTGGCGTATACTCGAGTAAGATTAGATGCCTCGGCTTATAGTCAAGTATATACGGTAATAGCCTACCAAGTAGCTTTTAATAAATTTGCTAAAAACACGGGTACATAAAAGATGCAATAAAGTTGATAAACATTGAAGGATCTAAGGCTTTACAGCAGAAGAGAAAACAAAAACCTGAACAAGCACAAATAAAATCTAACAAGCAATCCTTCAGTAAGCAGGAAATAAAACTAGATTGCATGGCTGAGCTCTCCAAATGATAACAATGTATGCACCAGGGGAGGCAAGTAATGGTTACATCATCCAAGAGATTATGTTTCCTCTCTATGTCACAGTATATTAAGTTCTTCTTAATGTGAACAATGTAATTGTGAGTTGTGAACTTTTATAATTATATTAATGACTTTAGTAAATGTGGTCACAGATTACTGGAATGTATGCTAATTGTCCAGAAACCAAATTGGCTTATAAACAACAGTTTTACCTGACGTAATTACTCCAATAGGCGAGGCCACATGCTATATTTAACCTTGAGTTAAATTTAGAATGCATACTTTAAAAAAATGCAGATATCTACCCATCAATATATATATATATGATTTAACTATTATATTCTTAAATGTTGATCATATATATATATGATTTAATTATTATATTCTTAAATGTTGATCTTCTTTACTTTGCACTTAGTGCACTTAGAAAACCCATGGAACCAAATCTAGACCGAATCTATGACTTTGGAACTTATACAATGGATTGAATTGAATACACAGTGTTATGTGCTGGGCAGCTTACACAGTGGGGTTCCGACTTTCTGGATTCTTGAAAAAGTTTGGGAACCACTGACCACTGTCATTCACTAGTATGTAATAGGAAACAGAGCTAGAATTTAATTGGTTCCAAACAAAGGACAAAATGAAAGAGTTTAGCACGGCGTGGGGCAAATCAAGCCCTACGCTTCGCCCATTAACTGTAACACTCAGGAACGAATTAGTGACTTACATAAAAAATCACTACATCAGCCCTGGTCCTGGGAGATTTGCTGACATACAGTATATGGCAGCACAATTTGTTGTACATACACAACAAATACAAGGGTCTCATTACCAAGATGCAGCATAAAGAAGGACAATTCACAAGTTGCAATTTCTGATATATACTGTAGACATACATAGAAGTAATAATACATTTATTTTCAATAAACAGATTCCATTACTATACTAGTATATATCACAGAATTCAAGACACAAAAATTAGGTGTCAAATATAGCTGTATGCACAGCATCCTTCCCGGTAGCACTCTTTGACTTCAATAAAAAAAACAACTCAGATCATAGTTTTCATTCCGACATTTCAGTTCTTTAATAGAACCTTAATCTGGGTTCTTACCCTGATGAAAGTTCTATTAATGAACTGAAACTTTTACAAGCTGCTGCATTTCTCAGTTTATTTGCCTATTGCATGTTTCAAAAGCTTCTTGTTTCAGTATTATCTATCCAGAGTTTCTAATGTCAGAACTCTGGATAGGGCACCATATTTTCAAACTGCGGATCTGCGTTTAAAGTTTGACTCGGCCTTGATAAATGTTATGAGTTTAGTTGTATGGATATTAGAGCTCATGCACAAGATAGAAACAAAGTTACAATAATTTTTATAAACTAAGCACAATTTGCACAAGTGAATATACAAACATACATTTTGTTATTTTATCCGTTTTGATTTTCACACTAGAAATCACATTGTACTAAAATTTAAGCTACAATATGTAGCTTCCTTTTATCTCTCTTTTATATCTCAGACTGGGTGGTGACAGAAAAGTAGAGGAAGCGAAACAAACAGGGTACAACACAAAATACATATCAATGTAAACATTACAGATGATCTCTGTGATCCAGGTAGTAGAAAAAGAAAAAACATTAAAAGAAGGGAAAGGAATCTTGCAAAAAAAGAATGGTTTCAAAATATAAATTACAAGGAATAACCAATATAGATTTTTATCAAGGAGTGTGAAGATATAGAGTACACCTGGCCCGATAACACCCACTATACGCTGGATGACCACCCAGAGGAAACAACAATGCCAGGGGAGCTAACCCAGTTACTGCTAAACTTCTATAATAGCACACAGTTACTATGGGAACACACTACAACTCTATACTAGCACACAATACTAATACCCTTCTACATAAAATACCTGAAAAGACAGACTGTTACCACATTATTTCACCTACTTCCTATAAGAGCTTTCTGTCACCTAAATATCTTGAACCAAAAACACAGACATTTCCCTCTGGTTATCATCTGTGTTAGGCCCCTTCCCAGTTTCTGATCCACATTTCTGTTGGAACTTATGGCAGGAGTCCTCTACGCCAAAGCCATTGCCTCATAACTGACCCAGCTCCAACTCCAGTGTCCCTCTCTCTCACTTCCCCCTCCCAGGACAGCCCAACCCCCACATGGATGGTCATTGGTTAATTCCTTTAGAGGGGACACATGAGAAGGAATACAGCCAGAACAACTTCATATTGGACCCCTTGCAGGGGGTTTCTTTAGTCAAAGAACAGATGTTTTCACATTAGCTTACCTGTGCATTCTGCAATCTTCCATTTACTAACTTGCGGCTTTAAGTTACACACAGTATACCTCAGTATAGCTCAGTTTTATTTTACACACTGGAGAATGTGAACTCAAATCTGATTGGTTGCTATGGGCAACATCCCCACTTTTCAAACTCACTACAATCTCACTGCTAAATAATACCCCCTTGATGGAGACTGGTGAAAATAGGTAATCTGGGGATCACAAAGATAGAGCAACGAGTATCGATGATGTAGTAGTAGTGGTTAATAAATGTAGCATTTTTATCCTGGTTTGGACACCTGACATCAGAGCAATAACCAATTTCAATTTTTTTGCCCACTACCAGATAAATGTATAAATACATAGGTAAGTATGGAGCAGAATCATTGTGTATATATATATATATATATATATATATATATATATATATATATATATATATATACACACATACATACACCTAGAAAAATGTGGTAGTAGTAAGTTGATTGTGCTATTTTTGTTAAAATGTTTTATTATTGTTATTACTGGTCCTTTAATACGTATACATTTTATTATGTAGGGCACCACCTTCTAAATTCCAGTAGACAATTTTACTGTATGGACTGTGTATAGATAAGGTGCTTATCCTTGTCTTCTAAATTCTCTGCAAAGACCATTAGTCTATCAGCGCTTATGGAACGACTTTGAGGTTAATCCAGAGCTGCACTTACACTGATTTTTACCACTGTACATGTGCACAACAGGAACCAGCACAAAAATCGTGCACCAGTTCAGTTCTGGTGTAAGTGAATGACAAAAGAGGTTTTTAATGATTAAAAGCTCCTATTCTTACAATTCAACCTAGCGATTATCTAATAAACAAATAAAACATGTTCTAAAATTCACTGCATACATTACACCATTGTTTCTCATAGACTCCTATTAGAAACAGCTACATCTGAACATTAATTATATCCATTTTTCACCTAAACATCTTGCTAATAGCCAGGTCTCAGGATAAGGTTTTTCCCTGGCTGCTATGAGAGGCATTCTGTATTGTATATACCAGTGACCTATATATATATACAGTACAGAGGTCACTTGTGTACTATAAATATATACTATATATTTTTATATAATATAAAATACTTTCTAACCACTGTTACACTCTATTATTTGTTATTCATTATTTTTCGTTACAGAAATGTTGTAGAACTACCTATTAATACCAAACTATGAATACAGTACATGCGCTTTCACTGCCCAAAAACTCTGTGTACATACACACTTGCATTGTGAACCTATGCTGTCATACATATGATTTGCGATAGCACAAAATTGTGTCTGGCAGTCTATGCATTATGCGTTGTATATACTTTAGAAAACACATCTGTGTTTTTTAAAGTGAAGGTTATATGAGGGCACGATTGAAATATAAAAAACCTTGAATTTTCTCAGAATACCAAATTTGAACACAGGGCATATAAGGATAATATCTGATACACATGACATGGTACCTAGTCTCAACTTATGTAATGAGGTTAATGAGGACACTACAAGATGCATACAGTGACAGCGACTACTATTTTACTATTTGCCATGGCTGGGATCTAAGTTTTGATGCATGTTGTCTGTATATTCATATTTACAAAAGTCCTCTAACATTTCACAGCTCTGTCCAATGCAAAATATATATGTTATGTTGCTAACATTTGCTAACAATATGGACAGGTACATGTAAATTTTACTGTCTTTTTCTTTCATATTGCTATGTTTGTGGGAGAATTTTGACCATGAACATGAAGGAGATTGCGGCAGAAAAAGGTCAAAAGTCCCACAGAAGGTCGACAGCTGAATTTTCATGTGCAGTTATGTTACGTTAGGTCTATTCTACTTATATATTCTATTTATATTTGTGACAGCTCTCTGTAGTAGAATTTTAAGCTCTGGTAATGAAGGAACTATGAGGTCTATTTATTAGGTATACTGTATCAAAATACAGAAAAACAGGTTTTACTTAAAGTCATTGGGTCTATTTTGTCAGATGCTAGGCTGAACCATGCCCATAGATGTTGTGTTTGTAATAACCTGAATTATCTGAAGATTAGTGCTATTCCCCAGAGATGCCCATTGTGATGCTGGGCATGTGCAAGATAATGTCTTGTGTGACTACAATACAATGCTAGAAAGATTGATGTTGTTAATATTAATAAAATAATAATAATTATTATTATTAATAGTAATAATAATAATGGACCATACCAGGCCTCTGTCTGATTACCACTGTGTCTATTGTGTAAATGAGCGCCATTGGAAAGGCAGTCAGCAATATGCCTGGATCCTGCTGTGTGTATATGTGTGGTTGCAAAATATGGGCATTTTCCACTTGCAAACAGTGGCATTATTATCATTATTAGTTAGTTAGGGTCAGTTAAACAATATATCTGAACATACATTGTTAGTGAAACTATAACAGTAAAAGTTGGGTTAGTGAACTCATTAGGAGCATGTTCAAAATAATCATGTTTAGTATGCAATGTGAAAAAAAGGGTTTACCCGAGTTCAAAATAAGGTCACACTAAGATAATAGCTGATGCTATGTACAGTGTTTGTGCATTAAGCAGAAATGACTTTCCTTAAAATGTGAAAGTTTGCTTACGTAGACATGGTCTGGATGGTATAGATATTTTCATGTTTCCATGATCTTGAACGCAATGTTCCTTCTGAGGACGTAATACACATTTTTGTTACAATAATTGTAGCCAAGATTTTAGGTATAGGGCTAAATATGAGGCTAAAAAATCTCAATCAGTCAGGTTCTAATACAGTGATATATAAAATCAATTTATACTTTTAAATCAACAACATATTACATGTCTTTCCACTTTCACCTTCTGTCAGCACCATTCAAGTAACTGAAGTTGGTCAGTTCGTCAAAGGTTAGATAGTGGTGTGTGGCTACTTTAATGTCACTAAGGGCCAGATTCAGATATTTACACTCTCATGGGTAAAACCATGTTGAATTGCAGGGGATGTAAATGTAATTAATTGCAATCAGTGATCAGCCTCATTCAGGGATTCTGAATAGAGCGCAGAGAGAGGGGCAGGCCTTATGCCCCTCATCCCTGGCTAAGCTTAAAAGCGCAGAGGCTCCGGATGCCTCTGCTAATGTTTCCCGGTGTGCACTGCAGTCATAAAAGCCGGCATTTACTGGAACCTATGTGCTCACATTTCTGGTGCGCAGGGGGTAGACCGACACATTGCGTGTCCGTCTCACCTGCGCTCAATTCAGAGCTGCATGCTTTTGAAAAAACATGCAGCTCCGAATAGCACGAATACAGCAAGCGCAGTGTAATCTCTGAATCAGGTCCAGGGTTAAGAACCACTGGTTTAGATTCCTGCACTATGGAAAAGCTAAACAGCACGAGTGCACACCTATTTTGTACATTGTTGTGATAGCAGTCAGCCCACCTGCTGAAAGCAAACTGAATGCACAGAAAATAATTTTAAAATATAAGCTCAGAATTCATTCAAATTTAATATACTTTTATAATCAATTTGGTACTGTAATACCTGTTGTGCAGGGGTTGTGTTGTATTGGACACCCTGCAGTGGCCATGGCATTTAAGGCCTCCTGGGGACAATTTCCCTTATTTCCTGGTGTTATGAAATAACGTCTGTTTGCAGTGTTCCTATCTGGCGTAAGCAAAATGTGTTATCAATAGTCATCAAATAAGACTGTTAATTATATCTATCTGGTTTGGCAATCGGTATAATGACTATCTGAAAATAAACACTGCATGCAAATAACAACACAGGAGAATATAACATTACATAAAAAGGTGGAATGGAAAGTAATTATTGTCAACTTTTTTTTATTTAATTAGAGATCACAGGGAAATACAGGTTCAGGGTATCAACTAACGAGATACATACAGCACAACATATTATGCCTGATGAGCAGCAGCTTTCGCCTTAGAAGCCAAAGAAAATATAGGTACAAGCCTGAACCCTGGAACTATATAATATATGTTATTTGTCTGGTTGAAAGCATTTAGTAACGTGTAAATACAGAAATACCATTCAGTCTGTTACCACCCAGTCACGTCTTACTGATTATTAAAAACTGCTGTGTAATCTGATGATGCTATATACAATCTTGTTAATTAATAAATAGATAAATACTGAACAAGAATGGGAATTCATGTGCATTCCAAGGATGTGCTGTTGGAATCATTCTTGCCACCCTCCAAGGTAACCCAAGTGTAGGAAAATCACCGGAGTAACAAAATGCAAATGCAAGTGCATAGAAATACCAAAACACATTGAAGTTTTAGGTAGGAACATGTGTTTAATTATGATAAAACATACACTTTCCAGCGCTATGCCCTCTATAAAGTATCTGTAATTTCACCATACGTATATCTCTAATTTCACTTTTACACAATAGGCAGGTCAGTATAATGAATAGTCTTACTGAATAGTCTTATCTCAGTCTCAATGAATAGTCTTATCTTTATGTTGCTGTCCAAAAACAGATAGGTAGCCGTATTAATTCTCTCTCTCCAACTCTTAGAATCAGCTTCTCCTTTTCCCCTCGTCCAAGTATTCATAAAGGGGAAAGAAAACACAAAATAGTTAGGTCCGTCTTTTTCTAATATAAGTTCAGTTGGTTAGGACACTTACCAATGCTCCGTTTGTCTTATAGTGTGTCAATCAATTTCTTTCCAAAAATTCACTGATCTGGTTATGCTACTTCGCTAGTCCTTGTGTCCCTCTGGGTATTCCCGTGTTGATATATAAGAGATACAGAGTGCTATCATGAAGCCTGTTTAGCACTGTAGATTAAACATATTAGGAACATAGGGCTGGATTCAGCTTTTCACTCTCATGACTTACACTCATGANTTACACTCTCATGGGTAAAACCATGATGAATTGCAGGGGAGGCAAATTGAATTAATTGCAATCAGTATTACAGGTGAGAGATGCTGGTCCCTAGCACAA